>MSJI02000695.1:0-14300 GCA_001931905.2 Cladosporium sp. IMV 00045 | reverse complement strand
CGTTGCTCTTCCTAATCTCATCGACCGCACCCTGCACCATCTCATCGACAATCTCCCTCGCCGACTTCCTCTCATTAACCACCGCGCTCGCCTTACCCATGAGGAAAGGCCTGGCATTGTCCATCGTGTCATCGTCAATATCATCTCCCATGCGCTCCAAATCATGCTCGACGGGGATGACGCCCTTGGCGGTCAAGTCCTGAATCTCCGCCGCGCGGTTCGTCTCCCAGTTGTCGATGTAGGGGTTCTTGCGCACGCGCAGCGGTCTGCCGGTGAAAATGATGGTGCGGACGTTGTCGTCGAAGCCCGCGGTGCGGACGGCCTCCTGGTGCGCTTTGGGGGCGCCGGCCTCCTCGCTCAGAACGAAGCGCGTGCCCACCCAAACCGCGCTGGCACCCAGCGCCATGGCGGCCGCGAGGCTCTGGCCATTGAACAGGCCGCCGGCGGCGACGACTTGCACTTCGGCGCCCATGCCGCCTTTCTTGCCCTTGCACATGGCGGCGACGGTGGGGATGAGGACGGTCGTGGGGACGTCGCCGGTGTGGCCGCCGCCTTCACCGCCTTGCGCGCAGATCAGATCGGCGCCCAGCGCGAGGCACTTGGGCACGTGCTTGGGGTGGCCGATCATGTTCATGTAGTAGATGCCGGCTTTGTGGAGGCGGTCGACGACGGCTTGGGGCGGCACGCCGACGGCGGAGACGAAGAGGCGGGCGCCGGAGTCGATGATGATGGTGACTAGCTCGTCGAGCTTGCCCTTGGTGTAGTCGTAGCTGGAGTGGATAGTGTCAGTGTTTGCTTTGAAGCGAGGTGATATTTTCATGTCTTTGCCACTGACTTGGTCTTCCTGGCGCTGCCGCCGACTTGAGGGATCAAGAGATCAACGCCGAAAGGTCCATTCTTGTCGTTCAAATGGCTCTTGAGCTCTGCGATCTGCTCCCTGAGCATGTCTGGAGTGTATCCCACGCCACCAATCACGCCGATGCCACCAGCGTTAGTGACGGCCGCCGCCAGCTTGGGGCCGGCAGCGACGTTCATGCCAGCAAGCATGATCGGGTGGGTGATCTTGAGAAGATCGGTGGTCACCGTGCGGATCTGTTCTGTTTGGCTGTCAGCATGCTACTGTTCAGATGTAGAAACGTGAGTGGAGCGGCGTACGAGGTGAAGTCATGGCTGCGAGGTTTCAAGGACTATATGATCGAGACTGTGGAATGAATGAATGCTAGAGTGTGCGGTATTTGAAGTGACCGAGACTCGGTTTGTGAGACGAAGAGGAAGGCAGCGAGGTGGTTCAAGAACAATAATACCTCATGGTTCGGTTGTATGCTGATCAGGTCTGCGGAGAACCTTGGGGTCTGTTTGGAGGCGAGCCTCGGTGCTTTCAAGCCGAGGCAAGCGCGGCCCTGGTAGCCTGGCACATGGTACAACGCATGCGACCGATGCTGCATACATGTACTACACGTACTCTGCTTCGATTGCAGGCCTCGCGACTACCTAGGTAGGTATTCTGACCATGACTGTGATGTTGTATGTTCAGTAGCTATCACGGACATGAGTTCCTTGGAGATGATCATACAAATCGCCATGTCAACCTCCACAGCTCCATACAAGCTGTACAGACACCGAAGCACGATCAAACGAGACCATCAATTAACACATTTGAGGCCTTGATTCTATCCAAATGAAACTGAACTAATAATGGTCGCCAACAAAATGAATCACACACGAACCTCTCATCAAAGCGTGTCAATCCAGCTTTAGAGGCTTGCCAGAACAAAGACCACCAGTCCGATTCCCATCACATGCTCATCCCGTTCAACCTGAAACACAAAAATAGATTAAGCTATACAATCAATAGGTACTCGACAAGTATCAAGAATCCAATCAAGTTGGACCTGTGGCGCAGTGGTAGCGCGTGTGATTCCAGTGATCTATAACAGGGATATCCACAAGGTCATCCGTTCAAATCGGGTCAGGTTCATTTCTTTTTCATCTTTTGTGGGAGCATGTTGGGATGCCCGGATCAAGAGAAAAACCGGAGCTGGGTAGAGACTTGTCGGGAGTAGTATTGCGGAGTTCTAGACTGGCGTAAATTTTTCTTTTTGCGAATAAAGGGCTCTTGTGTCGATAGAACATCGACTCTCAAGCAAATCAGCTATGATGGTGGTGGATGTTCCCCAAAAAAATAAAAAGCCAAGGGCATGAACAAAGTCCGGGAGAACATCAAACTTCAGACGTTCGCGCAATCATGAGCGGATCCCGACTTCGAAGGCATGATTGATGTCGAACAGACAACGTTTCGAAATGTCTCGTTCCCAGTGCAAGGTAGTCCGTTCGCACGCGAAAGATGTACCTACTGTCTACAAAGGGTGCTGACCGGATGCGAACCATTGCGATTCTTGAACAGGCCAGCACCAGGAGCTCATCAAACTTGGGATGCTTCCTTCCTTGAGTCTCA
Source organism: Cladosporium sp. IMV 00045 (assembly GCA_001931905.2). NCBI lineage: Eukaryota > Fungi > Ascomycota > Dothideomycetes > Cladosporiales > Cladosporiaceae > Cladosporium > Cladosporium sp. IMV 00045. The sequence continues at coordinate 11,845 of MSJI02000695.1, read as the reverse complement.
CATGGCAATGCCGTGCGACTCTAGGACAGTACAGGTGGACAGTGGGCATACGAAGTCGCGCTCGAGAACTCTGGACTGGTATTTCAAAAGGTCAAGTCAGCCAACTACTGTACCACTTTCTCTAACCACACAAGGACTGTACATGATCATGGAATCAAGAACAAACAACGACAGGTTTCTACGCAATTCATTTGGTTGGCTACCTAAGAGCATTCTATGGCTCGGTTCTTTTTCTTGGTGCCATTGACTAATTTTCTTTTGTTGGTTTTAACGCTTCTCGCAGCGTGTCGCGAGGTTTCCAACCCTTGCTGATGGGAAGTGGACTGTATCCTTGAACTGGCACCGGTATGCCACCATCTTAAAACAGACGCAGCACAGGGCCATCCAGTCGAAGCAATCCAGACGATCGTCTACCAACCGCCATCACCCTCAGCCTCAGCAACCGGGTTCGGGCAACGCTTGTAGGAGTGGCCCTTCTCGTGGCAGTTGGAGCACTCGACGCGAGACCAATCGGTCGGCTTCGGGCACTCACGACTCTGGTGGCCAAACTCGTCGCAGTTGCGGCACTGGACCTTGGCCATGTTGCGCGGCTCCGGGCACTCCTTGGAGATATGGCCCTCCTGATCGCAGTTGCGGCAGGTGACGACACGCTCCTTCTCGCACTCCCTAGCGCGATGACCCTCCTCGCCGCAGTTGCGGCAGACGTCTGGCTCGCGGTCCGGACAGTCGCGAGCGAAGTGGCCGGTCTGGTTGCAGTTCTTGCACTCGACGTTGTCCATGTTCGGCGGCTCGGGGCACTCCTTGGCGATATGACCCTCCTGTCCGCAGTTGCGACAGCCACGGCCACCACGCTGCTTGCAAGGCTGGGGGCAATCGCGGGCGCGGTGGCCGACCTCGTCGCAGTTGACGCACTGCTCGACAACCTTCTCCGGCTCGTACTTCTCCTGTTCGCACCTGGACTTCATATGGCCGACTTCACCGCAGTTGGCGCAGACAATGACGAAGCTGTCCATCGGGAAGCCAGCTTCGGAGAGGCGAAGGAGGTTTTCCTCCGGAGAGGCAGGCCAGCCTTCGGCGAAGATGGCACGCCTCGGCTGAGCAGACCACTGGATAGAGACGGTGTACTTCTGGTCGGTCTGGCCTTGGAAGTTGACGAGGGTCCAGTTAACAGCAATGTCCTGCTGCTTGGCGATCAGGTGGGTATTGAACTTCTCGTCGCGGAAGGCGCGCTCGATCTTTTCGAAGGTGGTGTCGCCAACGGATTTGGCGTAGACGAAGAGAGCCTGTGATACACGTGTTAACAAAGTCACAGTGGTCAATCGACATATGTACACACCTTCTTTATGGCAACCGACTCCTTCTCAGCATCAGCCTCCTTGAGAGCCGCCCAAGTCTCCTCAGGAGACCCAACATCCCCAACACCGTTCAGGGTGAAGAGACGATTAGCTTCGCAATCGGCAGCGACATGACCTTCCTTCTTGCAAGCACGGCAGAGCTCAGGTCCCTTCTCCGGACAATCAGCCTTGCGGTGGCCGGTCTTGCCACAGCCACGGCACTCGCCGGTGAACTCGCGCTCGACGGCCGGGTTCGGGCAGTCCGCCTTGTTGTGGCCGGGCTCGTTGCAGTTGTAGCAGAGGCCGGAGTTGGTGCCTTCCTTCCTCGGTTCCGGGCAGTCGCGCGAGAAGTGGCCTTCGGCGCCGCAGCTGGGTTGCGGGTTAGTGGAAGAGGAGCGCGAATGATGGGGCTTTGTCGGCAACTCACTTGTGGCAGATGTCGCTGCCGTCGCCGCCGTGCTTGGAGACGTTCTGGCCGAGGTAACCGGTGTCCTCATCGTCTTGGCCCCAGTTGTCATTGGTGGTCGTGGTATCGGCGTTGAAGCCTTCTTCGGCGGCCGCTGCAAATGCTGTTAGTTTACTCGAACAGTGACGACGAGATGCTAGTACTGGGTGACTTACGAGCCGGGGTATCGTCCCAGCCAGACATGATGATGGTGAGTTGTGTGGTGAAAAGGAGTTGGAGTTTGTTGTTGGAAGTCGTGGGTAGTAAGCTGAAGCGGCGAGACCGCGAAAACACTTTTCGCCACTTGAGAGTTGTTGTGATGTGGGAGCTCCCGCTCTTCCGCCGATGGGAGAAGTGAATGCGGTCGAGGAAGGAACGAAGCTCTGAGTGAAGGAAGGAGCGACGTCGCTGCAGGCTTCAGGTCGAGGGTGAAGCTCCTGGTGAGTTGCTCGCAATGATCAGATCGCTCGTTGTCAGCAAACCGAGGCTGAACAGATCAATGAACGACGGTGGCTCTTGTCATGAACAATGAGGAAGGTAGGTGTAATAGGTCGAGAGGTCGAGACCACTGAGTATCTCCTTGAAGCAAGCCTTACATGCAGAACGCAGCCTGACTTGCACGTGATTCTAGATCGATTCATCCATGAGGCTCCGAGACTGCCTCGTCATCGATCACGGAGATCACTCAACTGATCGCTTGCTCATTCGCTCAAAGAACCGCATGCGAAACGGCAAGCCTTTGGGCATAGAACTGTCTTTGTCTTCTCACGCAAGCGATGCGGTCCATCACAATAGGGTGGCTTCTCTCACTCAGTGACGGTTGGGAAACGTGAGTAGAGAAGGAGAATAGAAGGAGGAAAGAACAATCAAATGACAAAAATCCTTGCTCATACATTCATCACGCCGTACACATTCCTAGAATCCAAATGCAAAGAGAAACAAGAGCGCATAACCATCACAGTTCAAAATCCCAAACAAAAACCCCATCCAAGCATGCCCAGCCCGCCAGTAACACCATTCCCAAAGACAAACGCGGTTCATCAATCCAAGACTCATCGTTTACACGCCCCTGAAAATCCTCACAATCAAGAACCACACCGCGCCCAAGAACCGAATACCACTCAGCGCCGCAACACTGTAAAGCACAACAGCCATGTAAATCGTGGAGCGCTGCTGCAGCGTCTGGTCCTGATCCTGGTTGGCAGAGCCGCCGATATTGACACGGTCAATACCGCCGGCGTTGAGGACGATGGCGGCGAGGGCGAGGTTGCAGAACATCCAAGCAAGAACGACAGCGGAGCGGAAGCCCTTGTAGTAGTCCTCGTGTTTCTCCTGCAAAGAGACAACGCGCTTGGGGGGCTCCCATTTTGTGGCGAAAACGCGCAGCTCCGACTCGTACTGCGTGTTGAGGTCGGCGTCGTCGGTGGGGATGGTGACGTCGACTTTGCCGCCGGGCTTGAGGTTGGCGGTGGGCAGCTTTTCGGGCTTGTCGTCGCCTTTGGTGCCCCAGGTGATGTCGTGGGTGTTGCAGAAGGCGTAGACGTTGAGAATGTTGATGTAGGTGGGCGTGAGGAGGAGGTATTGGAAGAAGCAGGTCACCATGTGCCAGGGGTCGAGGAAGAGGATGGAGGCGAAGAGGTAGAGGAGCCAGGTCGAGCACATGCTGACGATGAGCGTGAAGAAGAGCTTGTTGGTGAAAAGCATTGCGAAGGAGAACCCACCGTTCTCGACTTGCTTCATGACGGATTTGACCGTGATGAAGATTGAGGCGAAGAGCAGGTATCTGGTAGATAATTAGTCAGTTTTCCATCGAGGAAGTGAGGAGGAAGCAGACATACGCCATGATAATTGCCCAGAAATATACCTGAGCAAGGTATACGCGGTTGTTTCCCTGCGGTCGATTACCGAGAGCGAGCACGAAACAAGTGACCAAGACAGCAAGATAGACCCATTCGAAGATGACACCCAAAGCCAATCCAGCTGTACCAAGAAGATCATCATCCGATAATGATGTCGTCAAGATTTTGAAGACCAAGAAGAAGTTTCCCTACGTGCAATCGTCAGCATTAGAGTGGAAGCCCAGAGTAGGGTCTAACTCACGATAGCGAACCAAGCGAAGAGCATATTGAAGCCTTGGTAGAGGAATTCAATAATGAAGAAGAATTTCCGCAGTGCGGAGTGGTGACTGCGCCAAATCTGGTAGAAGTGTGCCAACGAATAGATTGCGGCGAAGAAAGAACCGTTCAACCATCTTCTTCGCTGCAGGATGAAGTCTGCCATTTCTTCCGGCACGTCCGTCTCACCGGTGGCAGATTTGACGTACTGCAAGATCCAGCTGCAGTTCCGTTTGCTGACAAGCTCCCAACACAGGATACGGTCCTCAGCCAGGTACATGTTTGCCGTGAAAATACCGGCGTTGGAGCCGTGCATCTTCTCGCCTGCAAAGTATTTCTCCAAAGGACCTTGGCCTGTCTTGTCGTTTTGCAGCGCAACGTAGCGGTACGCAGAGAACGCACCTGGCAGCACAGAAATGAAGCCAAAGGCACTTTCCAGTGGTTTATCTAGGATGTTGCTCATCTTGTATTCGAAGTTCTGTGCAGCGATGATGGGGTTGATGAGGTTCTTGCCGTGCTCCAACATAGCCTTGATCTCACCACAAGCACCAGCGCACATGGGTTCGCGATCGAAAGCTTTCCAGAGAGAGTAAATACTGTCTTTTCCGGGTTTGGTTCCAGCGTCGAGAAGGACACAGATGTTCGGGTCAAGAACTTCACCGAAAGCCTGGAAGAACCAGCGATGCGAATTGATCTTCTTCTGGTTCTTTTCTTTCAGACAGAAGAGCATCTGCACGGGTGTGTTACCCTTCTTGACGTTCACGACGCCCTTCTTGATTTCGAGTGTCATCTGAGTGGTGTACTCGTAGATATGAGCCGTCACATCCTCGCCGTTGACTTGCTGTTTGGCGATACCATCCTGGTAGACACCCATCGCAGCGAGCACAGCTCTTGTACGCGGGTTGATCTTCGCACGACCATCTGACACCACACAGACCACAATCTTCTTCCAGGCTTCTTTACCCCAGGTCTTGCTGCTCGTACGCGAGTTCATGTACTCAATGTTCTTAATGACACCGATCATTGTCCTTGCGAAAAGCTCGTCCTCTTCGTTGTACATGGTTACAACGATGAACAGCTCGGTATGTCTAGGCTTTGCGAACAGGCGCTGACGCAAAGTAAAGCGCTTGTCGTAAAACTCGCCAGGGTCGCAAGTCGCAGCCGAGTAGCGCATGTGTGTGAATTCATCTCTTTCCGGTGGTTGAGCGTGTTGGATCTGGTTGAGTAATCTAGGAGGCACGGGGCAGTCGAGAACGAGATTGCCGTTGAAAAGCTGGACTTCTTTGACGGTCTTCCATCTCCTGATCGGGGCACTTGCTGGTGGCGGCGGTGCGTCTGAGTAACCAGCCTCGATGTCCGGGTGCGCTGGGTCTGTAGGCTCGATATTATGGGGATCTGGGCCGTATGCAGTGTCCGGCTGAAGGATGGGCCTCGAATCAACCTCATCTTGCCAATATTGGTGTCCTGCTCCTGCCATTGGTACTGGAGTTCCACCGTATGCCTGGTCTGTGACATCTGAACCGTACGGCTGATCGAAATATTCTGGACGTCCTCCTGGAGGCGGACTCAGCGAGTACTGCCCGGTGCCCTGGTGTGATGCTTGCTGGTATGGATTGGGAGTGTAGCCCATTGCGTGCACGTCTTCGTAGGAATCACCATGGCCCATTGAATTGGGCATGCCTTGAACTTCGTATGTGGGTTGAGCTTGGAGTCTGTCGGAGGACGCGACAGGGCCAGGGCCCATGGGCATCTGAAGCGGTTCATGGTATGGTCTGTCGTCAAGCTGATACGTTTGTTGTAAGGGAGTGTGACCGCGGTCGGGGGATGGTCTTTGAGGATCCATGAAGGGATTTGCGGCGCTTGAATATTGGTCTTCCTCGTCGCGAGGGTGGCCGTAGCCATTACCTGTGGGCATTGTTAGGAGATGTACTCGACGGAGCGAATGCGATTGCTGGGTGTGCGGCAGGCAGCCATTGGAATGCGGGTAGAGCAATCGAGAAAAAGCATGGCCGTTTGACTGTGCAACGTCGCACAGGCACTGATACCGCTTCTTCGATTGCTCTCCATTGCCTGACCTACTGCGCGAGTTTGCGACGTACCGAGAGGGTTGTAGCTCATCTTGCTCGAATCTCTGGGATAGGTGTTTCAACGCGCAGGGCGTCTTGAGACTGCGAAGAGAGCGCAATACTCTTTCTGAAGCAACAAGAGCTGTACCAGAGGTCAGAAGGCTGGTTTGAGCGGTTGGGAAATGTCTCAGTTTGACGTGGAATGGCGGGATTGGTGTAACAGGGCGAGGTGGTGGTGAAAGTGTCTGCCTGTTGTTTGTGATCGTCACTCCACTTGGCAACGCTGCCAGACAACGCCTTGTTAAGAAGTGGAGCTGCAGCACGGGGCTGAAACAGATCTGTCGCGCGGGAAGAGTTGGATAAAGTAAGAAGTGCAGCAACGATAGTTTGCCTTTGCAGTCAAGGAAAAGTAAGTGTATCTAAGACAGGCTGCTTGAGGTGGGTGTCACGATGTACATGTACTGACATTAAAGAAAAAAAAGTGGCATGGCGCATGGCGAAGGTCATCCAGCACAGCCTTGTTGCGCCTCTCGCTTGCGAGCCACCCAGCAAGCAAGTAGGAAGAGACGACAGAGACGACGCGTAGTTTGCCCGTAGTAGTGTGGTGCCTGCAGTAGTAGAGCATCATCTAATCTTCGGCTGACGGCATATCCCTACCGTACTGATCCTCTGACATGATCGCGACATGTCCTTGAACTCACTCCTTCCGTGTCATCAAGGATAATCTTAGCTTGTGAACAGACGCTTCACCGTCTTCGCATTTCTGCCCGAACAACCTGCAATCTTGCAAACCTCTAAAACAAAACATCTTCGCATCTTTTTCACGCCCCACCACCACCAGTTCGGATAAACCTCATGTTCGCTGCGAGCCGCCGCAGCTACAAGAAGGATGTACATCATTCTTGGCGAAGAGCTGATCCATTATTAGAAACATCTCACTGGGGTACATGAACCTTTGGGCGGTGCCCTTCCAGCTCTCTCAACAGCGCCTTCTTGCTCTTGTCATCGAAGAGACTTCACGTGGCATGGCCTGATACATGACAGTGATCTGGTACTGGCGTTTTCGAGGCCTTCTAAGTTATGGTAAGGCTGTCACGTTGCAGTAGTAATAAACTTCATCCAGGCCGCCTCTCACAGCAAGCAGCTATCGCATCTCCTCGCCTCCGTGGCTTCGCGTCGTTCCACTGGACATTCAAATCACGAAACCTTCATGTTCAGAAATACGTTGCTCATGAGTCTTCAATTCCAACACCAAGAAGTCAGCTTCCGAGATCCGTCACGACTCAAGAATAAAGGCAAGTAACCCTTGGCACTGGATGTACGCCAAGTATACAGCCTCTCAGGTACACGATGCAGATCATATGTTTCGCCACAGACTCTGCTCGTCATATCAATCAACTACCATGAACCATCTCCAATTCACACCACAAGCACCTTACTCATCAAATTACCTGAACTACAAATCTATCTAAAAGATGGGCAACCGCCTACAAAAACGCCCCTCCTCCCTCCCCGCCTACACCTCACCACCACCAACATCACCATCAACCCTCCCAACCTACACCACCGCCACCTCCACCACCCCGACAACACACCACCTAATCCGCCCCTCCGTCCTCAGCTCACGCGTCAACATCCGCTGCCCCTCCGGCATCGACCGCTACACCTTCGCACCCGACAGCAGCAGCCAAAAGCGCATATGGATCCACGCCGGGGCCTCCACGCGCAACGCCGCGTTGGGCTACCTGACCTTCCCCGAAACGCACAATGCTTTCCGCCTGACTTTCATTCCTGATCCTACGGATCAACATAAAGAAGCAGCACAGCAGCAGCAACCAACCCTCAGCCTCACAAACGTCAAAGCGCGCATCGGCTACCCCCACCCCTCCAGTTTCAGCTTCAAATCCTCCCTAACCGGCCGACGATACACCTGGACCAACCTCAACCCCACGCGCGAAGCGGCGCCCGTGCAGTACGATTTGAGCATCGAAGACGGGCATGCGAGGCGCATCGCGCGACTGACGGTTGACAAGAAATCGAGGGGCGGGACGACGGTTATTTGGTCGGAGGCCGTGGAGAGTGAGCTCGAACAGGCGCTTTTGCTGCTTAGTGGGGTGGGGGTGATTACGAGGTTGTCGAGGAAGGGGTTTTGGAGGGATGAGAGGGGGGCGGGGAGGGAGAGGTGGTTTGCGTTTTGGTGGTATGCTGTTATGATGACTGCTGCTGTGTGAGGTAACGAGAAGTGGTTTGGTTTGGTTTGGTTGGTGGGATGTCGTGCTGGTTGGTTCTGGCGGGGGATTGTTCAATCGGGGGATTTTTCGACTACGAAGTTGCATGGTCAAGAACAGATGATATATTCAGAATACATACATGTAAGATGCTATATAGAATATGCACATGTACATGTAGCTCACGAATGTCACGATTCACGTAACCGCAACATGTCTCCCACGAGAACGACCTTTGCAAGTCAAGCGACCCTCCACACATGTTACAAGATCAATTCACCAAGCATAATCATCGTCAGGTCCGAATTGCTGGTATTCTTATGTTGTTCATCTCGTTACATGTATAGATTGGTATTATCATTTTCATTCCTGTTTATCTACATGTATTGGAGGATCGATTGATCAAAAATCTACCAGGGCTATGACGTCGTCAATCGACCCCACGGCGATTGCTGAGTCCCTGCATGTGCAACACCGTCGATCTCTCAAAAAAATAACACCTACCTTCCTTCTGTTGATTACCTCTTACATTTTCCCTCTAACGACCGCACTCTCCACGGGGGAAAAAAACGAAATCTCTTCACAACAACCAGTCAAACTCTCTCGACATACAATCGCCCGACACGGTCAACGACAAAGGCCACCACTCACCCCACCCCACCCCACCAACAACCCACCCACCATGCCCAATCAACCCCCCAAACAAGTCTCCATCCTCTTCGTCTGCCTCGGCAACATCTGCCGCTCCCCCATGGCGGAAGGCGTCTTCCGCTCCCTCGCCTCAACCCACCCCCTCATCAAAAACATCGATTCCTGCGGCACGGGCGCCTACCACGCCGGCGAATCGCCCGACCCACGCACGATGCGCGTGCTGCAATCGCACGGCATAAAAAACTACCGCCACGCGGCGCGCAAAGTGCGCTCCCCGCAGGATTTCGAGGAGTTCGATTATATTCTGGCCATGGACGGGATGAATCTGGAGGATTTGAGGGGGTTGGTGAGGAGGGCTGGGTTGGGCGAGGAGGTGGAGGGGAAGGTGAGGCTTTTTGGGGAGTTTGGAGGGAGAGGGGAGGAGGAGGTGGGGGATCCGTATTATGGTGGGGGGAAGGGGTTTGAGGTTGCGTTTGAGCAGGTGGAGAGGTTTAGCAGGGGGCTTTTGAAGGTTGTTGAGGAGGGGGAGTAAGATGAACATCAACTTTGGACGAGGGCTAAGGGATTGGAGAGAAGAGGAGGGGAGAGAAGAGGAGGGCGGATACCTGCGACTGTTGTGACATGGAGGGGACATGAGATGGACGTCTCATTGACAGTACGGTCCAGCTCAGCATCAAGTCTGGAAACTTGAGAAGCTTGCACCGAGCAGAAACAGCACCGATGGACTGGCCATATTCGACCTTTCATTCAAAGGCTTGAGGTTATCTCGACATCAACATTCACCATTCAAGTCACACTCTTCCAGGACGATACTATGATTGGGGAGGAAAGTCTTTGTCATCTTGAAGAGTTCCGCAGCCGGGTTGCCTTGCTGTCACTCGAAAGCAGACGTTGATTCACGGACGTCAGAATTATCTTGTGCGCCTACACCTGTTGAAAACCCATAGAAATAGAGCAAAAGGAAAACAAAATTCAAGACCAATTATCCTCATGAATACATCAGCCTCTAAAAACTCAGCCCTGCCCAGCCAGCAGTTCTGCAAGCATGCACGCAAGCACTGTTCACCAGCTGAGAAAAGTAAGTATAGATGATGAAAAAGTACAGACCACGTGTGACGAAAGTCTCGTCGGGCACCACTCGAGCACCGCATGGCCGGTTCTCGGTGTGGCTGTCGAGAGCGTGGAGAAATGTGTGGAAGGTGTGGATACCCACATGACGCGACATGTGACCTCCTCGACCAGGGGAGAGGAATCGCACACAGCCACACACACGCAAGTCTCCGGAATGGAAACTTATTGTTCGTATCTCAGCCACTTTGGAGGCGAAGTTTCCGATGACGGCAGGACACGAGGGAGAAGAAAGGGGGATGCAAAGTGTGGTATACGAGGCGAGGAGAAGTACGAAACGAGGAAAAGGAAGTAACCTGCAATTTCGTGCCTATCGAGCAGAAAATCATGCAGATCATGCGTTTGCGTGCGCAAGGCATGAAGCTGAAACAGGCCAGGCCAGGCCAGGCACTTCGTAACTCTACTGCCAATAGCTGAGGACGCAGACATGCAGGCACGCAACGGGCGGTTGGAGCGATAATCAAATCGATGGGCTAAAGCCGCGTGTATCGTGGGCTGGAGCGGAGGAGGGAAGATTGTTCTCAAAAGAGACGGGAGAGATGACGGATGGCTTGTCACCAAGTACGATGAGATGATGTTCAATCCACCCGCGATCTCGCTTCGCCCCTTGTACAGGCATTTCTGAGAAGAATCAATCACAACGCTATGGCCTCGAGGGACACTCAGGGTCCAAGCCCTCTCGTGCTTCTTCTCCCCCAATCATCATTCTTGCGACCAGCGACGTCACTACCAGCGTGACCAGCACCACCTCAACCAGCTCTTGATCTCGACATCTCCCCTTCGCTTCTCCTCTTCCAAGAAAACGCCGTGCGCCATTGGAGACATCTCCCTCCCTGCTGACGACTTGTTCCTGTTTCTGTCCCTGCGACACTTCTTCCATTCTCCCCCTGCACCCCAGCGACCTCGACTCCGTTCGTTCGCACAAGCTGCAGCAGTTCACACATCCACCAAGCGAATCGCCTCCCCAGATCCCGGCCCTACTGCTGTGCTTCTGCTGTCCGAGCGTGAGACCTGACGCTGCCCGCCTACACACCTAAACCAGCAATCCTGCAGCACTACTCACCGGCTGCAAGCAAGCAGGCAAGCAGTAATACCTTGCTCACAGTAGTCCCACCAAGCAAGCAAGCAAGCCAGCCAAGAAGAAAGCTGCTGCTGCATACATACACATACACCACTACCTTATACATCCCGCCCTACCATCTTCAGCCAGCTGCTCCCCTCCTCTCTCGCGCCCCGCTGTTATGCCTCCTCCCCACCAGCAGCCGCCTTCGTCAGAGCACCAACCGCGATACCACTCCTCTGGCCTCTCACCTCAAAATTCCGCTGCTCCCTTGATCCCCTCGGACCAACGAAATCCGCCTGAAAATCGCGCCGCAGAAGAGGCAGCCGCAGAAATAGATCCCAAGACCGGCAGACGCCGGCTGTTTGGCTCGAAAAAAGCACAAGACCAGTCCACTCTCGATTCATCATCCGCCGGCCAACCGCGCGACGCCTTCTCCGATCAGCCTGTCATGTCAGATACCTCGGCCGCGATGCCAGGTGCGCTCCCTTCGTCGCCTCTGAGAGAGCCGCCCGCGAACATGAAACCCACCGGAGCTCACCCAATCCCGGTCTCGCCTACGCGACAGCACTACAGCAATGCGATGCCCGCGCCTTCACCCTCGCGATTACGGTCCAGCTCGCCTCGCATGCAAAGTCCGGCTTCGAACGAAATCTTCGAGCGCAACGTGCAAGAACCTGTTCCTATAGCCACTCTGCAAAGCGAACTCACTCCCGCGCATATTCCCAATCACGTCCTGACCGAGGACCACATTCCCGCCGCGCTCGAAGCCTCAGCAGAAGCCATCACCAGCGAAAACTTGAACCCAGACGAAGTCGA
>MSJI02000694.1:44551-116186 GCA_001931905.2 Cladosporium sp. IMV 00045 | reverse complement strand
CCATCTTTTGCTTTCCGCTATTCTGCAAAAGTGAACAGCAGTCATGTTGCTTGATATCAGCATTAAAAGGAGTTTATATCTTAGACAAGTCTGATTAACGTCACATGTAGATCATTGAGTCTACATGAAAACCCCTGCATCGTTGTCTTGGAAAAAGATATGATGATCACCCTTAATAAACCACAAGTCACTAGAAGGCTGGACATTTGAATATCGAAATTCCGTTCTGCGAAATTTGCGTTGACTTTGAGCTGCAAATATGCTAATTTACGTTAGAATAAGATAGCATCTAACCAGGCCTACTAAAGTTTGGTCCCAGTTGATCAGATGATTTGATAAGTATGAATGGTAGGCAAGTACCAACCTTGATTTGATCAACTTGATAAATCTCTCTGGTATCAACTTATCGCAGTATATCCCACCCCAGAATGCATGGAATCCGGCAGATCATGATTTTGCTCAGGTAGGACTATTTGACAGTAGACAGGGTGGCTAGACATCAACATCATGGAAAAGATCAGAATTTGATCACTTACTAGTGTCAATATCCTACTACGTCTTTCTAATACTGCTCAGGTCAGTTAGGATTGTATGACAGTAAACTGGGTGGCTCAACATCAGCATCATAGACAAGATCAGACTGTGATCACTCATACGTGTCAAGTGCACTTTTACTATGCCTGAAACTTTGCGGTCATTGATTTATGTTCCTCTGAGAAAGTTCAGTCTTTCGATATCATCGCCATATCGAATTAAGCTAACTTACAGTCCATCGAGTGTCAAGTCATTCAGGGATTCACCATGGAAAGGGGCAAACTTACTGCATTGGTTCGATACAGACTAATCCTTGCAGCAAAGTTCAAAACAGTCCAGACTTCCAAGCTAGGTGGGTCAGAGAGGAAGCAAAAAGGTTTAACTAGACGTCCCAAGAGCTGTACTCTCTGCATGCTCTCATAAGTCAAGTTGACTGCGCGAATTATTCACATTTGATCAGGGAAATGCGACAAACATGACCATTAGAAGAAGGCACTTTGTGCGCGAATGAGGCAGCAAAGATGTGTTAAGTTACAACATGTTGTTCATTTGATGTGTTCTGGCATAACTTATGTTGCAATTAATTCAATTCACAGAGACAAACTGCACTGGCTACTGATCTCCATTTCTCCTCATAGTTGCTTAACTTAACATACCATATCAAGCTCAGAAAGACAATATGGATTTTGGGCCGATCGGATTCCGGCTGATCTCTAACATTCATCCACTTCACTTCCAACTCAAATTGAATGGTCTTGCTGTCAGAATTTTGAGTACTGATTTACTGAAAAAAAGCGTAGTAGCTGCCAGCGAGTATGTCATTTCCTGTAACCAGTTTAGGCAAACGCCCTCTCATAGTGTCAACAACACCTCACGTAACTTATGGTAGCCACAGACCATGGTACCATAGATTCAAATTGAGTCCAGGAAGCGTAGCTGAATCGTTTCCCGGCATAGAGATCTTTAGCATCACAATCTCCATAACTGAAATCATGGCATAAGTTAACGTTACATGATCCTGTAGGGTTGTCAACGTGAGAAAAAAATCATTCGCGTCAATCTGTTCTCACTGACCCAGTTATGTATGGCATTGCCGCACGTGAAAGGAGCCGCTGATGTTAGACTCACTGCTACAGTTTGAGATTACATTAAGTTAAGTTACCTTAGAAAAGTGCGTATTCAATCCAAGCTGGCAGAAAACTGCTGTGGTCTACTAGCCTTTGGACAGCGTTCATGATGTACTCCATCATCACGTTGCAGTTACGTAACTTGACCTATGAAGCGTGCAGAGTTTAGGGAAAGTTAGAGGGTGAGAAATAGGCCTGGTGTTGAGAGCAAACGATAGTAAGGGAATGTCGGGCATTTGTGTCGAGAAACTGGTATGGACTAAGAAGTCTCTGACCCATAATTTAGACACGCACGGTCCACCACAACCCACCAATCCTGCTGTCAGTCCAGGCGACTTTGGAGGCAAAGCTTTGGCTAGGGGGCCTCCTGGAGGCAGGAGTTCCTCAAAAGCTCCTTCTAGCAAACTAGCGGAACTCCTGATGTCTCTGTCTCGCTATCACCCTTGACTAGGAGGTAGTCCTGCAACAGATATCAATTTGCCATTGTTTTGTGAATGACTCATACATCACAAAAGGTTGGGCTTTCCATACCGTCACTGACGGGGAAGTGGGCCAGTACGGGGAAATGGGCCAGTCGTAGTAGACTTCATCCTGCACGACGTATCTATGATACCTAGTCACGTGTGTGACGGGTAGAATTCAGAACGCTTGCGTATATCAGCAAGTGGCCCATTTCCCCGTACTGGCCCACTTCCCCGTCAGTGACGGTAAATCTGCAAAATCCAAGCTGTGAAGGATCACAATCATTTTGCCAAAGTGTTAGCTAAGTTAGTAAAGTGAGCTTTTAATCCTTGTTATGTATTCAGAACATAGTTGAACTTATTAATAGTTAACTTAACTAGAAGTCAAAAACATCAGCCATGCAGGAGACGCATGCGCAGAACATCAGAAAGCGCTGCTTCAGGTCGAGAGTAGTATCTGCAATGCATCTGCTCGAAAACAGTTCTGTAATTCTCGTTATGCTGTTGATGTCGAGAAGCTGTCAACCTCAAGCATCATGATGCGCGCTAGTCAATAGATCAAGTTGATCTACGTTAGAGAGCTCTCATCATTGCTTTGTCTAGCCATTTAACTAAGTATACTATGTGCATTTGATCAATCATGCTGGAACAATGAAGCACAGTCAAATGGATCATTGACTTAAGTTAAGAAATGTCCTGTGCTTTTGTTGACTTGTTGTTTGCTAAAGTCTTCTTGATTTTTATCATCTGATGTTGATATCCGCCTAGCATGTGTGAACTATGTCAAACACAGAGAGAACTTGTTTTTTCTTGGCTTCATAAACTTGTTCGAAAGCTGTGTTGATCAGTGACTTGACAGGGTCTGGAATGCAGTTCATTAGAGCCAGGAAAGATTGTTCCATGGTTAGGCAGGATCGATCTTGGCTAATAGCGCGCTCATGACGATGTCAATCTGCCCAAAAAACACATTGATGAGTCAAAAACAGAGTCAGCTTTCTTTGGTCTGCCTGCCGACTTATCATAATTACCTTTTCCAAGAGGAGAAACAACATCTGTTCAAGTGGAGCAATACACTCTTGATTGCGTTAGACTTGCCAATCACGAAAAATTGAAATTTGTAAATTTCAAGTTTGATCATCACATAACTGAGCTAAGCAGCTTAGCACAAGAATGGAACAATCAGTACATAGATCAATTTCTGATAGCCTAAGGTGCCTTTACTGAAAGTCCTCAAAGCAGTTGACTGAATAATTTGAACTCAGTCAAGACCACAAAGATTGAGTTATGATTAAGGCAATATCTGTGATTACTGCGAGCTAGATTCATTTGACATCGATTGTTAAAAGATCCTCCAAAGTAGTTTGCCTCGAACAAAATGTGATTCATAAGTCAATCAGCTGCCTGAGATGACAGGTCTCAACGAATCACGTTTCAAACATTACGTTACACACTCCCAAATAGAACAAATTACAAGCGTATGAGAGCTGATAGATGTTTTGAGAAAGCTCACCTGCTTTGAGAAGGCTCACTCGTGCATGGAAGAGAAGTAACTTACCTGGATCCTGAAGACATTCTGCTGTCAGATTAGCTTTAAAAAGAAAGGACCATGTCTCCCCAGTTAGGCCTAACGTTACTTTAAGTTACGCCCAAAACTCGACAACTTACTGGGCTTCCAAAGCTCTTCATGTGTTGAATGTTGGCTGATTGTCTGATCTCAAGTTGTTTTGTAAAAGCTTAAGAAGCTGGGCTAAGTAACTAAGCTCATCAAAGCTGCACAACCCAACCCGAAATCAGGGTCAATTGAGGAAGATACTATACAAGCACATGACGGTATCTGTGGATCTAAGCAGTGTACTCTAAATGCCGGAAATTTCGAACCAATTCGCAATGATGTTTCTATGGCGATTAAAAGCTAAGATGCAGAGACGAACCATGTGAGTTGTGATCTTAGAAATTTCTGTCTGAACGATGATTGAGTTGATGTCACTGACTGGGACTTTGGCCAGACGTGCAGTGGAGTTTACTGAAAGTGACCGTTGTCAATGGTTCGTTGCACACACTGTACAGAATCCCACTTGCTTACACACACTTCGAGTTTTTAAGTGCTCCATTGAAAGTGGAACACATTCAAGGTTAGATCAAGCGCTGATTGAACAGGATTGAGCCTAGACTGCAAGATGAAAGGGTTGAGCCTAGATTGCAAGATGAATCCTTTGAAGATGATTATTACCCAGCAAACTTGACAGGAGTCTTTTCTAAAGAGATTAAAATTGACTGATCCAACTGGAGAGTTGCTCAGCAGCATGAAGAAAAGCAAGTCAATTGTATTGTTTTTAAGCTTGAACCTAACCTGATGTCTGGCAAGAAAACAGTCAGACTCAATGAGAAGCGATTGACCATTGGACTGCTCCGAGTTCAATATGGTAGCTAGCTCGTTGGAAGCCAGGTATACACTGGTTGTTCTTGCTTGTCATGGTGCTCACTGAGCCATTATTGCTGTGATCAAGACGACTTTGGAATCCGATTCTGAAAACTCCAGAAACGTTAAGATCTGGACATGCATAAAATTCTAGAGCGCATCAGATTTGCTACATGTGGGTTGTTGACTGATCTTGTTGATAGTTTGTTCGAAAGAAGAACTATTGATGTTTGATCAAATTTGTCAAGTAAAGCAATTGTGAGAGATCTCCAAGCGCTCTATCAAGAAGAATTTATCGAGTTTCATCTTAGCAAATTGATCGACGAAAGAACCTGATCCCAGGTATAGAGACTCTAGCTAAATTTGACGACATTGATCCCATAGTACGTCAGTCTCATGCGCATGATGCAAAAACTTGATTGATGCTCCAGCTGATTGATGAAAAGCTTGGGTTCAATGCATCTTAAGTGTTCTAAGAAAGTGCATCTTGATCACTCCTCACAAATCGTCGTAGTAGTCGTCACTGTCGTCAAATTCCCTCCATACTCAGGTCCAGAGCTGCCCAGGGACATTGCCGCTGTCATTGAACCGGCATTGTTGCTTGCATCATTGCTGAATTCACTTGTCGTTGCACAGCAGGACTCATGCTCGACGCGTGCTTGGGTCGCAGTTGAAGAGGGAGATGCTGAGTTCGGCGGTTGGGATTGCTGGCGTTTGGGCGTTTGTTGGGACGGTATTGCTGATCAGAGAGTAGAGGGCGGCCACGAGCGTGTAGCTGAAGATCGTGCATGTGGTGCGTCGCGCCATGTTGAGGGCGGTTGGTGTCGATTATGGAATGGGCCAGTCTTGCGGATCTGATGCTGTTGTTCTTCCCGAATGTATCAGGCAGGCTTGGTGTTTGAAGAGCAGTGTTTGTTTGATGGCTAGTGTAACTATTGGGTCAGAATGAGGGTGGCGGTGGGAAATTAGATTGGTCACGAGGTCGTGTAATACTCATGTGAAGATGAATAGTGCCAACCATCTCAAGCGTAGCGCCGCGCTGGATCACAATGTGAAAGAAGAGACATACACCTCAAGATAACGAATCGGCGCGTTCGTCTGATTGAGCTTGAGAGCGCACAGATTCCGAGAAAACAGAGTAGTACGGACAGTCTAGTTTCCGAGAGACCAAGGAAATGAAGCATGTGAGAGCACGAGGTAAAAGGGCAATAGGAGCCGGGTTGGTAAATTAGTAGCCATATCATTACAATCATTCAATCTGATCCCATGATCTTCCTGTCCAGCCGGTGAGGGCATCCAGTCTTACTTTCCAGAGCCAAACCAGCTAGAGATTCCACTCTTGGCCTTATCCGCGCCCTGTAGCACATCAAGTATCAGCAAAAAATTCTACCACAAAGGCAATAATCCTTGATAACTCACCTCTGTCACATTCTTGTCGAACGCATCCACGGCCTTGTTCAGCTCAGCACCAGTCTGCTTGATGGACTGGTCGAGACCCTTCTCAGCTCTCGCCCTGTAGTCCTCCAGCTTCTGATCGACCTTGTGGGTTCCGTCGCGAGCCTGAGCAGCGAGTTTGTCGAGCTCCTTGCCAGCGTCGGCGGCGAGGACCTCACCGTCTTTACGGATTTCGGTGCCCTTGCTGGGAGCGTCGTCCTTTGCGGTGTGCTTGAGCTTAGCTGCGTCGGCTGGAGAGGGAGATGTCAGCAATGGCTTGAGTGTGAGGATTATACGTCGTCAGACAGTACCTTCGAACCTCTTCTGTGCAGCTTTGGGGTCTCCGCCAGCTTGGTAGAAGTAGTATCCGGCGCCGGCCGCTGCAGCGACGCCACCGATCTTGAGAGCTCTCGACATGTTTGTTGACTATTTATTGGATTGAGGTGTGAAAGGTTGGAGTTGGATTGGCTTAGAATTGTTGTAATATATTGAGAAGTGAGTAGAGTGGAAGAGGATGGGAAGATGGGATTGTTTAGGAGCTCGCCGCTCAAGAGCTCGATGGCTGGTAGAGGTTTGTTCCTTGATTGGCCTCCTGGCCTCCTCCTGTGCCGCGGTCGAGATCTTTCCTCATTACAGGCAAATGACGTCGGCGTGTCTCTCCTCTTGCTGTGGCTTGTTGCGGGGGAAGCTGCGCGATCTACTCTAGTCATCCAAAATCACGTGCTGATGCCGGGATCTCTGCAGGCATGCGCGAGGATTGGCGCTTGGAAGTGAAGGCCTCTAACCATTTTCGGCTCTAGCGCCCAATGGAAGTGAATTTCTGACTGGTTCCCGGCGCCAGTAAAGGCTGAATGACGATAGCAGAAGGCGCCGTTGGAGATCGCCATCTCACACCTGCCGCTATGGCTGGCCTACCCGCAATATCCTTTTCTCTTCTTGTTTCTGCCTTGTTTACATGATTGTTGCCACTACCACTCACGACTGCTAGCCGTTGCTGCTACTGCCACTCCTTTGAACATACCGGCTTTTGCCATATCCAGCCATGTTGATATCTGCCCGCGAGCCATGAAATGCGACGGCAGTGATCGACCCCGATCGCAAGCACGGCAAGTTCCAAAAGCTGGACAAGACGCGGGACGAGACGAAGGAGCATACCGCCGTGAACAGTAGTGCACCGAAGCCACGAACCGCGATCTCCAACCCAGTCCCACCACGCTCCTGATCAGATCCACTGCCTCTACCAGCCTTGCTCTTCATCTTCTCAGCCCTATACGTCTCCCCTTCCAACCTCTACCGAATACCCTTAATGCATAATCGCCATGTCGCGCACATCCTCGCTGCACCACGTCGTTAGCAACACACCCGAAGCTTCGACTTTGAAAGCCCAGAACCAGGTCATCCTGATCGACCACACCACGCCTGATCGCACATCCGGCGCTACATCTGACGACGATCTCGAAGAGGCCGCGCGAGTAGACACTTCGTCCACGTCCACAGAACCGCTATTCCACAAAATCAGTCGCACTTCCGTCTCGAATTCCGTGCGACACCAAGTCAACAGGCAGAAGTACCGAAAATACCAACAGCATCGATACAGCGGCGGCAATCTAGCTCCCGATGAAGATGGCAGTCGCGCCCCGCAAGAAGGAGAGGAGGCAACTCCTACACAAAAAGGATACCTCGAACGCGGCAAGGCACGAGCGAAAAGAGTCTTAAATCGCAAGAAGACGCTTGGTCGTGGAGATGATGAAGACAGCGTCATTGACATCTTGTACGAGAACCAGCGCGGTGCATTCTTCTTCGGCATGCCTCTGTTCAGCAGCAGCTCTCTGCTAAACTTCGATCCCAAGCCGTGGCAGAACTCTGCCTTTCGCACCTCGCCATCCGACATTCGGAACGCACAGGTGCCTGACCCTAGCTGGGATTGGGCGTGGAAGAGCTGGTATGTTGACATGAGTCGCGATGTGGACGAGGAGGGCTGGGAGTACAGCTTTTCTTTCCAGAAAGGATTCGCCTGGCACGGCAACCATCCATGGTTTCATTCCTTCGTACGGCGGAGACGATGGCTGCGGAAAAGAGTGCGTAAAAACACTGCTCACAAAACCAAAGAACGAGGTCATGAACTCAACGCCGATTACTTCACAATCCACCCCAAGACAATACGCGGACCTTCACCCAATGGCAGCCTCACCTATTCTGCTCTACGAGCTCGAGGATTCCAGGACGAAGAAACAGATGTCCACGAAGTCGACATTCCAGACATTGGCACGCTTATCCGCATGCTTCGAAAGGCAGCGGTCGATCGTGAAAAGCTTGTGGCCGTCCGAAAGTTCGTCGATCAAGGTGGCGATGAGCTGTATTATCTGTCAAAGCGCATGGAAGATATCATGAACCTCTTCGTCTACCAATCCTCTCGCCGCCACCTCCTCGCTGAACTGATACACCATTTTGACTCCACGACCGAGCGCAAGAATAGTCTTTCGGGACATACGCACACGGACGAAGAGGCAAAGAAGGAACATGACGCTGCCGCAAGGCAAGCTTCAAATCTTCTCAGGGCTGTGGAAGCTGCCGATGAGCAGGTAAAACGGCTGGAATACTGGTCCGATATCAAGAGTATGGCCCGTAAAGGCGAGACACTCCACGCCACCGACGACAGCCACTGGAATCCTACGAAATGGCAGGGTTTGGATCCGGCTTCCCCTTCGCACGAGGAAGATGCGTTCCGCAGCAAGCAACACCACACAGAGACACGTCCCGATCTAAACAACCACCCCGAACCTCAAACCCGACGAGACCAGCAACAAAGCAGCGAAAGCGACACGAGCGGCTACGTCACAGCAGCAACGACCCGTTCAAAAGCGCGCAGTCTCCAAAAGTCCAAACCCAGCCAAACAGACATCGAAGGCGAAATCTATACCACCGCACCGGAGACTCTCCCAACGGAATCAGACCGAAGATCGACCAAAGATAAGGGCAAAGGCAAAGCCACGGCCGTCGACGGCGTTCTCGAAGAAGACCCTGAAGGCGAAGCACACGCCGAGGCTACTGCTGAGGAAGCGCGAGACGATGAATCCGTGTTCAAAGACGCCAAAGAAGTCCAGTCGATTCCACCGCGTACATCTCTGGAAGAGAGGTTTCCGGGAGAAACGTCTCGTGATGGCATCGAGGTTGTTGAACCAAAGGCGATAGATGCTGATTATGATGAGACTCCTATGATTTGAGGGACTTGAAGTTTCACTATGGGCGATTCCAGTCAGACCCACGCCGACGGTCAGGCAAAGCAGCTTTTGAACTGCAATGCTTCCACTCACACGAAAGAGCAACGGCTCTCGACACTCATCTCTTTTCATTTTCTTTCCTTTTTGTCATGAGCATCCGCATACCCGCTCACAAGCATGGGCGTTCACGAGCGGCAGCGTTGTGCTTACGAGCGAGTAATCTTCCGTTTTTCTTCTTCTCTTACTGTTGTTTAATTTTTCTATCATCGACTATTTCCTCTCCCCTAACCACAAAAGCAGCACCCAACGCATGCATTGCATTGCACACACAGCAGACGCTGTTACCTTTCCTTTTTTTTTCCTCCCTCGGCTTTTTCATGAGCAAGGCCATGAAGACGATACCATCATATCCTTTTCCTTGTCTTTAGTTGTATTTTCTCGCCTTTCTCTTTTTGTATGATACCACTGTTATTACATAGTCAGCCTGCAATACATAGCAATGCAGCCTTCCAAGTCATCAAACAAGTCGGTCTTGGAGTGTATGAAATGCTATTGTGCAATTGTAGCTGCGATTGTTACACTTTCTTTCGCGATACGTGTGAGCTGAAGCAGAAGATTCTGAAGGGTTAGGGTTGGTGTTAACAGATTAGAATCTCTTTCTAGAGACAGTCGCTTTCCTGGATCCAATACCGAGTGATAGCGGCCTATTGATCTAAGAATTGATCTGCAACAATATAATCATCGAGACCTGTAGCTTCGCGTTCAATGAGGCGCATATGTATCTCTTCAGTGATGAGTAAACAATTTGCCATGAAATTCCATGTGAACCTGAGTACATACAGAGTCGGCGTGCTTGGGCATACACGATCCTTCTAACATTTCTGTTTTTTTTTGAGCGCCCTGATAGAGATAGGGTGATCGTTTCGTCGTCTTGAGAGGTTCTGCTTCCCCGAGGCTATTCAGGGCTGACTATTGAGGGCGTAGTGGGAGGTTGTCGTGATAGAGAAATCGTTATCGACCAGAGCACTGACCGACATTGCGAAGTGGGTTGTTTCATGTTGAGAGCAATACAAGGAAGAGAATCGATTACTTGTGAGAACAGACCATCGAAAGCTGGCGATTAAGAGTCAATCGGTTCTGGATTAATCGCAAGATCGATACAGGCTGACGGTCGAGAGGGCCATTCAACTACTGTCCTCTCTGACACTTCGAAGAGGTTCGTTTGATGTCGCCGTCAGCTGCACGAAACTCAATTGGTTATCAATGAGAAGCGAAAATTTCACAGGAGTCAAGGTTGATTTTCTCTTCAAACGGTTCTGGATTAACAATTACAGATTATCTGGCTGTACGAAATACGAAAAGTAACCACCTCCACCAATCAACTGCAATGCGTGCAAAATATCCAACACAACAGCATGCTCATGAAAGCATCACTCAACTCTCATCCGATGAGATCAATCCCCTCTGCCACAATAAATGTTACATCAGATTGAAAATCTAAGCAATCTGGCCACGGATAGCGCCAGGAACGGCCTCAGAAGAGTGAACGTCAGCGAAGAAAGCCTCAGGGTTCTTCTCGATCTCGCTGACGTGGAAGCCGAAGCCCTGGTCGACACCGTCGTCGTTCTCAACACCGGTGACGAAGCCGTCCTTGCCGCCGTAGATGCAGCCGACGCTGCGGCGCTCGTTGTCGCAGATGGGCTCCGGGTTGGGGAAGGCGATGCGAGGGGGGCCGGCCTTGCCGCGGGCGGCCTCGTGGATGTGCGTGGCGGTGTCGGCGGGCGACTGGTAGTCGCCGCGGAAGTTGTAGAGGGTGATGTTGTAGCAGATGGTGTTGGAGTCGGAGTTCAGGCCGAACTTGTACAGGCCGCTGGCGCCCTTGAGGCCGCCGGTGAAGGTGTTGTTGGCGTCGACGACCTCTTCGGGGACGGCCTTGATCTCGTAGGTGGAGGTGAACTCGACTGAGGAGGGATATTAGTATTGTTTCGTCGATTGAGGAGTTGGGAGATGGGGATGGAACTCACA
Source organism: Cladosporium sp. IMV 00045 (assembly GCA_001931905.2). NCBI lineage: Eukaryota > Fungi > Ascomycota > Dothideomycetes > Cladosporiales > Cladosporiaceae > Cladosporium > Cladosporium sp. IMV 00045. The sequence goes on along the minus strand of MSJI02000694.1, from coordinate 104,965 downwards.
AGGTCCCTTAGCGGCGACCTCCTCCTTCTTGTTGCCCCACTTCAGGCCCCATTTGTGGTCACCGAAGATGGGAGTAGCCATGGTGGCAGTGGCCATAGAGGCAGCGACGGCGAGAGAGAACTTCATTGTTGCTGTGGTGTGATGTTCGAAGAAACGATCGATTTGGGTTTTGTTGTTGACTGAATGGAAGTTGTTGGTTGTGCGTTGGGATGAGCAAGAATATTCGATTCGAAGGCTTCCATCTCCCATACTATATACCATGATCTCTCATGAACCGTGCCCACAACACCTCACTACACAGCCCAAGAATGACCATCCTCACACCCTTGGCCGACGTCAAGTAGACCAGTAGCGAAGTAATTTCGTACAATGCGCGATATCTGAGTCTTCCAAATCCATGGGGTTCAGAACGCCTCCGAGCCATAGTCTAGCATGGCCATTGCCACTTAGCCAAGGGGAGTGCTGTTCAGTTCAGATGTCGTCGGTCATATTCGATCAAGACAATTGCATTGGCGAGCGTCTTGGTAGTCGTGGTAGTGCGCTCGGCACCGCTGCTTTGGGATGCCTTCCCCAGAAATGGATGCCGATCATGGGGAGATTGACGCAGATCGTTGGAGAATGACTCGTGGGTGTTGATGACTTTTTGGTCGTCTATCGGTTGATGCCGTTGCTCTTCTAGAGCGTTCTCTGGGCTCGAGCACAACAGTGTCGCCCATTCGTCGAGCACAGTTCTTTTCTGCGACAATAAGATTCCGCTTTCGATCAATTTACAGTCAGACTCGATTACTATGATTTCTGAGATTCGAATAAACCTTCAAAGCGGCTTGGCGGCACTACCCTTTTTTCCGACTGCAGGGCGTCGATCTCCCTAATTGGGCGACGCCATCTTTCCGCCCAGGTCTGGATTGGTGATGCTCCCAAGAGCATGGCATTCCTTGAGTCCCATAGGCTTTCGATTCTCAAATACACTCCAGCCAATGACCGGTCCCTCGTCACCCGTGGTTCCTGGAAAACCCACACTTTGACACCTCCAAGAATATGAGCCTCCGCCACGGCCAACGTGCGGGCGCGCGGGCGAAGGCCATGTCCTGGGAGCCTGGTTTCTTGCAGGCGATCTTGCAACCCCAGTCCACGCTTGTTGTTAGGATCACCGCCGGGCTCTGCTTGTTCAAGATTACTTGATTACTTCGTCCTTGGCCTGAGGTTTCAAGACTCGCAGAGCCGCGGTCTGCGCACGACATTCAGCGACACGGCAGGCTGCCGGAGATTTCCCACCTGGTCCTGCAGTAGTCAAGCCTGAGGGAATGCTCAAAGCGTCTGTTGTGTTGCGTATGCCACGGCATGGAGTATCTTGCGTGTCACTGAATAGCAATAAGTTTTCGGGGAAATGAAGTCCAGGCACACGACCAGACGTTTTCCACAGCGCATTCTCCACGGGAAAACGCAGGGCGTTCTCGAACCCTCGAATCCACCCCCCACAGTTCGAGCATGGCGAGAGGTCACAGGCGTAGTTACACCTTGGCAGGAGGAGGTACAGCATTGGCAAGCTAGATATTTTCTCTGAAATTAGAACTGATGATTTGGAATGAGACTGGACCTGCTGTGATGTCAAGGGGTACTCTCATCACAAGATAATCATTCCAGACGACTACTCGTTCATTGCATCTCGTTGAGGAGCCGTCTCAATCAATGTGCGCATTCTTCGATATGCCACACACATTTACTTGGCCGAGAGCACGCGAGAAGCATGAACATGGACGACGCCTCAGGGGCAGCGCTCTCATGGCTGCAGTCAACAGATTGCCAGACGTATTCCTTCCTCTTTGGACGATCGGTTGAGCTGAAGTGATGGGCGTTCGAAATGGTCAGATCACGCTGATGTCTTGCTGCTGTGAAACACCTTTATTGGCGTGAAGTAAAAGTCATGTTGTAGCTTTTCATCTCAATACGAGCGAGTTGATCATTCGCTGATGAACATACATCAGCTGCCTGCAAGTCGAAGGCATCACCTGATCCGCTCAGCCTGCAACTCTTGAAAGGATACAGATATTATTATTGGGAGGCCCAAGTCCAACCTGCAAAGGCCGCTCGTGCGCTTCAGCACTATATGAAGGTTTCGCACGCCGACTAGCATCAATACCGCCAAGTGAACGAGAGTTCACGTTGGTCGACGCTGCGCCACAGTCGTAGGATGAATGTCAAGCAACTCTATTGAAATGTACCACCCTAGTGCCGGAAGCCAATACATAACGCACGGTACTATTGCATCCCGCAGATTGGCGAGAGCATACTTTCCTCTTCAGCTTTCCAGATCGCACGTTGTCTCATATGCCGTGTGTGAATGTTGGCATCCTTGGAGCAATTTTTGCTGCCGTTGAACCTCTGCCGTGCTACTGAAGAAGCGGCATTTCTATGGCCTATTGTCGGTGCGCGCGTGCACTAATAGGCCGGTGTTGCGTGATGCTGTTGGAGGCCATAGTATGCAGGAGGCCATGCGTGAAGAATGCGGGAGTTGTAAAAATTGATGATCGACATCTCCGAGTTACACTGCTTTGGTGCGACTCTTTATGTCAAAGCAGGTAGTGCAGATGCCGACACGCTGGAGTCATCAACTCGCTAGACGGGAGGATGGGTAGGGTAAGATCAAATACCACCATGAGAGTTGACGAAGACCGCTGACAAGAACTCCTAGCAATTGCAGATGTGAAGGAAAGAGTCAGGAATCAAGGCGACGCTGTACGACGTCTCCCACTCGATCGGCATGAGGCGTTATCTATCATCGAAAGATGAAACCAGAACACAACAATCGCCATTTTTGTCTGCACGATCACCCGAATATGCCTGTCATATGCAGGTCGCTCTTGTATTCCGGCTCGCGGTTCACCAATCTGTCGGCATTGTTGACCGGCTCGGCATGCGGGTGGGCATCACGCATGGAGCACGGCGGCTGCAGTGTAACGTGAAAAAAGATGGTCATTGAAAGTTGATATTGCCGCGCGCAATCACTCTGATACTGCTTGGGCATGTGATTACACAACAAGGACGTGACCGGATCCTGAGGCGCCTATGATTGAGGCTCCAGCAGCATGCCGGCTCGACCTCCGTGTCGGGCGGCTGGCATTGTGCAGCCTGGTGTAGCCCATGTATCGGTACCTGTTCGCCTGGCGAGGCGCAAGAACGCCATTCGGTGTTCCTGGTTCCCCGGTGACGACTAATGCAGCCATCATTCGTCAGCGAGAATGCTTAGCCCGGGGCCAGCGGTGGGACAACACATACGATCTGCCTCTCGGTCTCATGGGCAAACATGCAATTTGAATACCGCGGTCACCGCCTATCCAGCTGCACCCCCACGGTGACCAGGACGGGGAAGTCGCGCCGCAAGCGGAAGTTGCACGGTAGCGATGATCGAGCATGCGGCGGGCGATGCAGCACGACACGCCTGCAGATGTCAGGCTTCCGCTACCTACAACGTGGCTCGATCCAGAGCGTGACGTCTTAGCAATGCCTTCTCCCGCGCTTCCAGTGTCCTGGCAGTCGGCGACGGGGAACCAACAGCCACATTGCATCGCGCGTCAAGGCTGCATGATCCGGTCCCGGTCCGACTCTGCTTGCCCACTGCTTGGTATCTCGACCGACGCCCGGAGCGTGGGATTCTCACGAACCATCAAGGATGTGCGTTCATCGCATCCTTGTCACTAGAGATTGTGCTCTGCGGGATCTCAAGATCTTGTCAGCTGGTATAGTGCATCCCAAACTCCTTGTATGAGGCTGAGAGCACCCCTGTCGACTATGTGGCAGTGTATCGGTGTCCCGAGCTTCTTCTGCTGTGGGAGAGTATTATAAAGACAACAGAGTCCCTTGTGCAAACTCTCAGACCCAGCCTGTGCTTATTCTCCTATCTTCAATCTGCTTCACTCAGATCGTTTCGACGGCAAGAAAATACCCAAACAATGCAGCCGCAGGACCAGCATCAAGGGAAGCCCTCCCCTCTGCAAGCGGCAGAATCACATGTGCAGCTGCTGGAAACTGCACTGGAGCAGCATGACGCCACTCCGAGCGTGGTAAGAGAGTTCAAGTTCTCTAGATAGACAACTCCAAAGATCGACTGCCACTGACATAGCTTCAGCCAGACAAAACCTTCGCCGAATCTATGATTCGTGCTGAAGCTGCGCAAAAGTTTGAGCGCGCGATGGCTACCACCACAAACTGCTCTGGTAATGCATCGATGAAAATTTCAAAGCATGGCGAATCGGAGCCACAACCCTCCTCTGATTCAGCACTCACTCGGTTGCCAAACCTTTATCGACCAGATGCTTCCAGCTCAATGACACCAATTCAGCGCTTTGCTGTTTTGAGCTCAGCGAATGATCCGATGCCTTGGGAGGCCAGGCGAGTGATGATCGAGGCAGGGTTGATTGAAGGCTCATTGGAAACACTTCAAATCCGAGTCGAAGCTGCTGTTTCTTCGGTCGCTGACACTGTGGTTCCAAGGAGGTCCAGTATGGCACAGGCAGTTCTTGGTGGATCGGCTTGATGTATAGAATCGGTCTTATCTGAACGAGATTGTATTAACGAGGTGTAACGGCAGCATGAACCTCTCAGTCCCGAGGTGCGCCATTATGGAGACCTGAAAACAGCTGGAAAGAAACCCCGAAATGCGTTGCTCAGCCAGACGATTTCGCCATCCCTGAGAGACTCCTTCAGCACAGCAGACTGGCTTACGGAACACAATCCTCTTTTCAGGGCAAATCGGCGAGTCACACCTTCCAGACCACCAGCATGTGGAGTGATCCACTTGCCATCACGGTAGAAGTATGCAGTCGTAATGGATCCGTCCATTACCTCGCCAGCGCTGTTGTAGAGTAGTACCTCCGTCGTAGAACCAGGCGTTAGCTCAGCATCTTGTCGTGCCCGATTGTAGTCGATGCGGTGTGAAGTCTTGATTTCCGTGTAGAGACTTGCTTCAGTGGGCTGAGTGTCCAGGATGACAGTCCATGCCGGATTTGTATATTCGTCAAACGACTTCGGGAAAAGTAGAGGATCAGATGGCGCCACATGGACGAGAGAGACCTCTGAGCGTCCGTCAGGCCATACGGACACTTTCCCACGACGGACGATTGGCTGCTCAGAATCCTCTGCTGATGCTTCAAATTCATGGAGGATTCGTTGCTCAAAACCATCTAAGTGAAGTAGACAATCGGGCAGTCGGAATCCAGCAATAAATTTCGCTGCACTTCGGAGGCGATCATAGTGATATTCAAGAAGGTAGACATTCGACTGTCGACCTTCAAGAAGAGACGTGTGAGTCGAATCTTTTGAGAGTTTGCTGTCAAACCTAAAAGTGGAGAAGATGTGAAAATTATCAATCCATGGCAGAGGCGTAGGGTTGTGAGTCGCCATTGGAAGATTTCTGAACGACGGCGAGAAGATGCTCAGTAAATGCTCTAGTTTCCTTGATGGTAGAGTTGTCGTTGTCTGTGAGGTCGAAGCACGGCCTTCCGGAATTCGGGCAAATGCCTTGCGCTGATGCGATGGTGGCCGTGCGGGCTCGAGTCGAGGCGCGATGACCTCAAGATCAACACATCATTAATTCGATATCTTTAAAGAAGGCCACAACACTGGAACAACCGGCGAGTAGGCCACCATGCGTGCCCCGGCGACTGGAACGACAGCCGGCGAGCCCAGTGGCGTGCCCACAAAGGAAGTGGCAATCTTGACTTGGGCTTTTGCGACCCTATGGTGGAGCATATTCTCTCCACCAGACAAGACCTTTGCTGCTAGAATACTGTTACTTCAACCAGCATGGGCTGCACGTATGTTTGCTGGAGATGGAACGTGGTTGCAAGACTTGTCCATCCTTCTTGGCTTGCATGTCGTCTACACGCTCTGGGCTGGACTCTGGTCGCTACCTGGAATATACAGCTGGTTTTCGAGGAGCTACAACGATGAGGCTATGCAAATATACATACTGGTCTTCTCATTACTTGGGCTTTGTGGACTCTCAGCAGGCAGTATTGTTCATCGAGGGAATCAGCTGGACGACCACGAGGTCCATGGACCAAAACGGGCGGCAGTCATCGAGGAGGCCCTGCTTCCTCCACTACTCATACCCAGCAGGACGACGCATTCTCGGATGTTTCCACAGAAGCATAGCTTCTCATATTCGTACCTCTTCGTTGGGGTCCCCGTCGGTATGGTAGGCAGAAGCGGTCAGGCTCTTTCAGTCGATGGCTCACCGCCTTCATGGTTCAACATCAGAGCACGCGACTACCTGTTCCGAGGAGGCGAAGGACTCAGCCTGTCTAAGAAACTTCAAACCTACCTTGAACGTCAGGGCATCTCGGAGCGGCATTATTCTTTCGCGTATCTGGTCACCGCGCCTCGATTCCTGGGCTACAGTTTCAACCCCGTCTCATTCTGGTACATTTACGACGCCGACGCACAGCTCAAGTACATGATCCTCGAAGTCAACAACACATTCGACGAGCGAAGGATCTACCTCCTCCGACCAGGAAGCATCGACGAAGATCTCGTCCCCGAAGACGACACGAAATCAAGCAACGCTCTCTACTTTAAGGAAACCTGGCAGAAAGACTTCCACGTCTCACCCTTCAACAGCCGCAAAGGAACCTACTCCCTGCGCGCGATCGATCCCCTAGCCGCTTTCGAGGAATTCGGCCACGTCAAAGTCGACAACAACATCGTCCTGCGCTCAGACAAAGACCACCCCAAACTCGTCGCCCGCGTCTTCTCAACCGAGTCCCCCACCTCCGCCATGAAAGTCGACAAACTCCAGCTCCTCCGATTCATCGCATCCTGGTGGTGGGTCGGCTTCGTGACCTTCCCACGCATCGTCACACAAGCCTGGAAACTCTTCTTCAAAAAGAAACTGCACGTCTGGTTCCGCCCCGAAGTGACCTCCACAAGCATCGGACGCACCTACACCGACGAAGAAAAGATCCTCGAAACCCACTTCCGCGCCTTCCTCACCTCCATCGTCGAGGGCACCGACCGCTCCCTCCGCCTCATCTACCAAGCAGCGCACCACCATGACTCCGAGCTCGTGCTCTACAGCTCCGGCTACCTCCGCGAGAAAGAGCACGAGCGCACCCTAACCGTCAAAATCCTCTCGCCCGCTTTCTACAGCCGTTTCGTGCACTACGCCCACACGAAAGAGGCTTTCGATCGGGAAGCGCTAGCGACGGATGAGAAGAACCGAACCCTTCTCGTCGAGCCGGCGCATCTCCTCCCCGTACTTCTCGACGCTGTCAAACAAGCCAGCAGGAGCAGTCCACACCAAACCTCTCATCTCCCAAGAAGAAACCTTCTCGACTCCCTCCGCTGGACCCTCCTCCGCCGCCTGCGCTGCCCACCAGCTCCGCCCGCCTATCCCACCACCCAAAACCCACACCCAACCTCACCTACAACAACCCAAATCGACATCCGCACCTTCCCCCATTCCGAACTAGACCTGTACACCCTCCACGCATCCCCCTCGCCCACAACCCCAACCCCAACGACCCTCTCCCCCTCACTCTACCGCCGCACCCTCACCACCCTCTTTCTCGCACAGCGCATCACGTTCGGCTTCCCCGTGCTGATCACAGCGCTGGATTTGCTCTTGCGCAGCGGGCTGATTTTCGCCGCGATAGTTTACAGCAGCCGGAGCGAGGTTTTTGACGTTCTGCGGCCGCGGGCGCTGGAGAGCGTAGGGGATTGGGTGGAGGTGGTTGCGTTGTTGGGGTTGGGGAATGGGGTGCATGGGTGGTGGTTTTTGAAGGGGTGAGTGGGTGGTGGAATTGGAGGGGTTTGTTTATGGGAAAAGTGTAGGTTAGGGGGTGGGAATGGAGGGTTGTTTCGTTTAGATAGTTTAGATGGTTAGATATAGAACGTGATTACGAGGATATGAAGTCAATTAATAGAGATGAATTGGATGGTCTGCGAAAGATGTGGTACATAAACAAAATGGTCAGAGGGCTCCCTTTCTGCTGGATCAGTGGGAATGACATGAGAGCTGCCGATGTCATTGCTGAAATGCATGGCAGTCTAGACTTGAATCAAAGCAGAATCCAAGACAAGCGTACTTTATATATACCCGAATCGCGACGCCGAATTAAAAAAAGAAACATAAAACAATGAGATGGGTTTCTTTTCGCGGGAGGAGGAGAAATAATCACTATTATACAAATTGAAGCTCTCTCTCTTTTCCTCCGGACCGTCCGATCTCGCATAACAACAAGACGAGAAAAACCCCTTCCCTGCCTCTAGCAAGGCGCCGGCCCAGGGCTTCAACGAAAACTCAACCAACCTCAACTCGTACAGACATGCTTTTCTTTCGAAGAGATGCATTAAATGGCATGCCCCCTCTCACTCGCACCCCCCACCTCTCACGTCCGCATCCTCAATAACAACAACAACACAACCGCCACCACCTCTTGCATCCACGCAAAAAAATGTACAGATTCCAAAATCAACCAAAACATTCTAGCCCAAACGGCCCGAATCTTTCCACTTTCCTTCTTCACTTCACACAAAGTCTTCCTTACCTCATGCCGGGAGGAGGGGGGCCACCCATGCCTTGCAGTCTGCTGGCGAGTTGAGGGTACTTCTCCTGGACCTCGAGCTGAGTGCGGGTGGCCTCGGCGTAGGAGAGGGCGTTGACGATCTCGCCCTCGGTGCGGGAGAGCTCGGCGGCGCGCTCGAAGTACTTGAGCGCGTCGGTGACCTTGCCCTGCTGCAGGAGAAGCTGGGCCATGGTGGCGACGGCGATGTCGCATTCGGGATCGACTGGGAGGGTGGGTTAGTATTGGGGAGACTGTAGGGGTGTATGGCTGAAACTTACTGATCAGAGCTTTCTGGCAGAGGTCCTCGGCGGCGGAGAAGTCCTGCTTCCATTGGAAGAGGGCGAGAGCCTTATTGATGAGCGGGAGCACGTTCATTCCGCCGCCCTGCTCGCCGACAATCTTCTTCTCCATCTCGACGGCCGTCTCGAACTTCTCGACTGCCTCCTGGTACTTCTGCTGGTCGAGCAGCAGCTCACCGTAGTAGTTGTAAACGTCGCTCTTGTCACCGAAGTTCTTGATGCAACGGCGGAAAGTGGCCATGGAAGAGGCGATGGAGCCCATCTTGTACTGGGTAACACCAAGCTGAATGTGGGAGAAGATGAATTGCGGGTCGAGATCGATAGACTTCTGGTAGTCGGTTGCGGCGGCGGAGAACTCGGAGAGGATGAAGTGGAGCTGAGCGCGGTGGTAGAAGATGTCGGGGTCGTTAGGGTTGTGCTCGATCGCGAGCTCAAAGTCGCGGGCAGCTTCATCGCGCTTGGCTGTAGCAGAGTGGTTAGTAAGTGGTTCGGAAAGCCATCTTGTCGATGGAACTTACTCTGTTCAAGGTGCATGCTGGCGCGCTTAACGTAAGACTGGACGAGAGCAGGGTCAAGCTCGAGAGACTTGTTCAGATCTGCAAGGGCAGACTCGCTGTCGCCTCTGAGATAGCGGAAGGTACCGCGCATGTTGTATGCCAACGCCTCGTTCTTCTCAAGACCGCCAGCCTCAATGGCCTTCTCGAACGCCTCAGCCGCCTCGTTGTAGCCCTCACCAGTGCGGAGCTTGATAGACTGAAGACCCTTGCGCAGATGCGCCTTGCCGCTGCCTTCGGGGAGGTCGGTGGTCTCCTCGAGACCTTCGGGAAGGCCGTTGTCGCGGAAGGATTGCAGGTAGTTTGAGACGAAAGTGGGCGAAGGGAGCTTCTTGTCCTTGCCCTCCATGATAGACTTGGCCTTGACCTCGGCGACCTTCTTGAGCAGACGCTCCACGGCCTGCGCAGAGGCGTCGTTGCGGAACTGGTCAATAATGCAGCTGGCGGTGTAGTCGAGGAGGGCTTCGCTGTAGAGGCCTTCCTGCTCGTATGCGTTGGCTCTTCGGTTCAGGGCCTTGATGTACTCGGGGTCAATGGTGATGGCGGCGGTGGTGTCCTCGATAACCTTGGACCAGTTGCTCATAGCGTTCCAGCAGGCAGCGCGGTTGGAGTAGAAGACGGCATCGGCCTTGCAGAGAATTGCCTGACCGTAAAGCTCAATGGCGCGGTTGTAGTCCTTGCTGCCGTAAGCCTTGTTGCCGGCGGCCTTCAACTTCGCGGCGTAGTCCTTTCTTTGCTGCTCAGACAACGAACCGATGCTCTCCTCAGTCACCTCGGGGAGGTCGTCGGATTGCTCTTCTACAGCGGCGGCTTTAGGTGCTGTTGAACATCTTTCGTCAGCTTTTCTGCGCACACCTTTCGCATATCAATGTCTACTCACCGGCCTTAGCGGCGCCCTCCTCAGCAGCCTTCTCAGCATCCTTCTTTGCGGCCTTCTTCTTTGACTTCTTGGCGGGCTTCTTGTCGGAGGAGGAAGACTGCTGGGCGTCGGCCGGGCGCGTAAGGTAGTATACCGAGCCACCGGCAACGACGACAGTGACACCAGCGATTGTCCAGGCGGCGACCTTGTTGTCTGAAGCCCAGTTGGAGATGCGATCCCAGGTGGAGGTGGATGCGCCGGCGACGCTGGCGGTCACATCCTCGACGGCGGCGGTGGTAGCACGGGCTGAAGCCATGGCGGGCGTCGGAGGGTTGGCGGATGGGGTATGTCAGCGCCTGGCTGCAGATACGATGACGAGGTGTATCTGCGCGGGAGAATGGGAGGGGTGTGTTTATTAGAAGAGGAGGAGAAGTGGGTGGTGGTGGGTGGTTGTTGATGATGGATGTCCTGCCAGACGGATGTTCTTAGAGAAAGAAGCTCTACTCGGGCCCTAACACAACTTCAGACTTCTGAAGCCTTCCGATCCGTGCCCGAGTCTACGTCAGTCCTGAAGCCTATATTTTTCTTGAACTGCATTCATTAATCGCTTTGATTAAGACTACCTAAATCTTGTTGATCTTCAACTCTAAGAAAGAAATACAGGGAAATTGTGAAAATACTGGGACATACAAATCAGGGGAATTTACTTAAAAGAATGTCCCAAACAGCTTCCACCTCACGTGTACATGGCACTCGCCCTGCCACTGAGACATATGTGCATGCTGCCGTCCTGTCACTCCCAAGCAAACACCACCACTCCTATTGCTATACAAACCCAGCATGTCTCGAATCGAAGTCAGACATGCTCAAGGTAGAGCTGTTCTCTCCTACATTTCATCCAATCCGTCTATTCTCATTTCCCTTCTCTCCTCTCCATGCCTAGCCATCTAGACAGGCCTTGAGCCAACCAACACAATCAACGACGACGACAACGACAACGACAAAATGGAAATCCTCCCACCAACCCAAATCCACCTCGCCCTAGCCCTCCAAACCCTCTCCATCCCCAGCACCCTCCTCCTCTGCCTCACCTCCATGCTCCGCGAACGCTCCATCGGCCCACAAGACGAAAAGCGCCTCATCCAACTTTACAAACAACACGCCTTCGCCCTGGAACTCGTGCAGCTCTTCGTCATCGTCCTGGCTTTCGGTCTCATGGCAGGCAACACTGTAGCCGCCTTCGAAGCTCGTAACCTGATGATGGGCTTTGCGAGTGAAGATGTCTCCGCTTTCATCGTCCGCAGCGCCCTTCTCACGAACGGATGGATTTTACTCTCGGCGATTTGCCATCTTGCAGCTGTGAATATGCTCGATAGTTGGAGCGTGCCAGGGTCTCTAAGGGAGTTCACCGATCCTCTGTTTCGACTGACGAGAGAGTCAATTGGTGATTGTCAGTGACTATTTCTCTACGTCCGGAATACAAGATGACAACTAATGAACATATAGACATCAAATCCCACAAGGAAGAAAATTATCAGTCCTTCGACGAAGAATTTCTTTTAGCAGCCATCCACTACCCCACCACACCGTTCGAACTCGAAGTTCCCGCCAACGCAAACCCAGAAATATCAAAACCCTCCACCCCTCCCAGCGCCAGCGAACCCTTCGAAACCCCAATCCTGAACACAATACATCCATCTCAAACCGAGCTTACCAAAACATCACCAGCAACCACGTTCCCCCCTCCCCCTCTCTCCCCTTTCCCCACCTCCCTCCGCCTCCCCACCACCCCTACCCCGAAACCATCCTACACAGCCCCAACCGTCTCCTCCCTCCGGCGCTCCACCCACCTCCCTCCAAAAGTCAAACACCACAGTCCCGCAAAACGCAGTCTGAGCAAAAGCCCCTTACCGACCAAAGCGAGGAAGAAGCGGAGCGTGACGTTTGCGAGGGAGGAGGAGCATTTTTACTTTCGGCAGGGGGAGCGGGAAGGACAGGAGATGGGAAGTGGAAGTGGAGAGGTAGAAGTGAGGGGTGCAAGGGATATAGTGCGGGGGTGGGAGAGGGGGTTGATGCGGGAGGGGAAGGAGGAGGTGAGGATGGTGGCGGCGGTGTAGTGGATGGCAGTTGATTGGCGTGGGATGGATGAAGGAGGGTAAGAGGAGACGTTCTTCATCAGACTTGACTGGAACAGTCGAGGGAAGAAGGGAAGGTTTCAGGTTGACGAGCACGATTCTCTTTTTTTTTCCGCGTTCATGGGAGTCAAGCATACGAACCGAAGTCACGAAAATGAGGACGACATCTCAAACAAAGAGGAAGACAGGACGATTTTCAGAAAGCAAGCGATTCGGTTTATCATTCTATATTAAAGAGAAAATCCAAACAGACACCAATTCAAGCCAGCCCACTCAGGTTTCTTCCCCATTCATGATGATAACCATCTCGATAATCCTCTTTTTTCTATGCAATCTTGTTTAAGTGGAAGGAATAAACAAGCAAGGAAGAGAAGAGAAGGGAAAAAGGAGGAAGAGGCCTCAGGGTGTCCCAGGTTTCATTTTTCATGGATGCGTAAGCGAGGAAAAAGAAAAACAAATTTCGTACAAGAGATAGTCGTGTTTGATCGTTTTTGGTGTCATTTGTAGGTGATGAAGCAAAGAAAAAAAGTGACGTCAACATTAGGATTCGCGAAGCGAAGAAGAAGAAAGCCAAAGCATCGTCAATCCCTAACACTCCCGCAGAAGCATCTAGTGAGAGTTCCGGCGGTTGGAGCGCGAGGCAGCAGTAGAATGCTGTTGCGCGTGGCTGGAGTGCGGCGCCTTCTCGTGTTGATGATGAGAGAACTGCTGGGAGGGAGCAGCGTGCTGCCCGGTAGAGCTGCGGCGAGCGACGCCTTGGTCGTGTTGCGACTTGAAGTGCTCGGAGTGTTGAGGGGCGGAATCAGACGGCGCCAGGTCCTCATCCTCGTCTTCACCGCCATGCGCCCTTGAGTTTCCAATGTGCGCTTCCTAACCGCTTGCGTGGTCGCTCGTGGGGTGCGGGCCTTGGTGAGCATCGAGAGGAGAAGGGCCGCTGTTGTCTGAAGTCTTGGACTTGGAGGGCGAGTCGTTGATGACCGCGGCGCTATGAAGGAGCGATGCGCGGCGGAAAGCGTTGCCGCGCTCGATGGATTTGGTGGCTTCGACGCTTTGGCGGCCGTCTTCCAGGGAGTACTCGCCGGAAGTGCTCTTGGAGAATGTGTCCCAGTCGGTGATGGCGCCCAGGGCACGCTTCATGTGTGTGTCGACGATTTGCAGGCCGTAGACGTAGGATGCGTTGACCCAGCCGAATCTGTGAGAGCGTGTTAGCGATTGAGAGACGCGAAAGCGATGACCATTGTGGAATGACTTACCCTTCAGTAGCAACACCCTTGAAATCAGCACCCTGGTTGCCGTACTCGGCAGTCACACGGTGAGGGTCAGCCTGGCGAGTGACATCGTACTTCTCCACGACAACACCGTTGAAGTCGACAAAAGCTCTGGTGACCATGTAGATCCAGCGGTATGCCAATCTCTGTGCCTCAGGCTCAAAGCCGTAGCGTAGGAGACCGGTCCATGCCAGAATCTGCTGCGGCGCCCAGCCGAAGGGGTAGTCCCACTGGCGGTTGGGTCGAGCAAGACTGACGGGGCCCCGAGACTCCTCGGTGCCTGATGTCAGACCACCGTGAGACTCAAACTTAGGCAGGGCCTTCTCCACCATAAGAGCTGCTTGCCTAGGCGTGCAAACGCCGGCCCACATAGCCCAGAACGTGGTTGCAGACTCATATCCGGTGTGCTCCTTCTTCTTGATGTCGTAGTCAAAGTACATGCCCTTCGATTCGTCCCACATGCACTTGTCCATCTGCTGGCGTCTCCTGCGGGCGCGGCGGTCCCAGGTGGATGAGGTCTCGAAAGCAGTGTCCTTCTGCTTGTCACCGCGCCACTCATGGGGGATCTCGAGTTTGTCTCCAAAGAAACTGCGAATTGTACGCGCAATGTCCATTTCGTACTTGTACAGACAACTGTTCAGGTCAACCGTGGCAAGATCGGCAGCCTTGTTCTCGAGGCGGTAAGACGTGTCGTGACCAGACTCACGGACAGCACGGTCGTGCACAAAATACGCGTCGAGGTCGGGTTCGTAAACGTGTCCGTAGTTGTACGCCTTGACAAACTCTTTGAAAGTCATGTTGTGCTTCTTCATGTAAGGCTCACACACATGTTCGAAGTGTGAGGCTTCAGTCTCAGGAGGCACACCAGTACCGCCAGCATGGTAGGTGGTGAATCCGGACTCCTCATCCCAACGGGGGAGCGACATCCAAGTGTTATAGTAATCCTTGATGGCTGCGAGCATTGATCTGCGCAGGAAGTCCAGCGCGTACGGCTTGTGCTTGATGCGGTCGTATACTCGGAGAGCCATGTCAGTCAGGAAGGGCGGCTGGGATCGGCAAAGGTAGTAGGTGCGGTTGGCGTTCAGGATCTTGCCGTAGTGTCTGATGCAGAAGCAGAAATGCCTAACCATGGCCTCACCCAGGTCTTCGCGGTCGTTCACAAGCAGGCCGAGAGTCTCCATGTAGCTGTCCCAGCCGTAAAGTTCGTTGAAACGGCCGCCGGGGACGACGAATGGCAAGCCCTTGAAGTCTGGCTCACCCTCAGGCGTGTCCTCTACACGCTCCATTTCAATGGCCAGGAGACCAGGAGCCTCGTTCAAGTCGCGTACATAATCGGGATCGTCGCACTTCTCCGGGAGCTGAATAACTTCGAGACGCATCTCGGGGTGCTGCTTGGCAATACGAGTGTAGTATTGGAGCTGCTCTGGTGCGCCGACCGGGACGTAGATTCTCGGGTGAGGGTCATCAGTCCAGTCCTTGGGATCCTTGCCGACCCTGGCAACGTTTGAGCCATCAATACGGCGGGTGAGATTGGGCCAGAAAGAGTCCTTGATAAGGCGAGCCAGCCTGTTCACAGGGTTCTCGTTCAGTCTAGCCTCGTCGAGAACAATCTGCTTCCGGTTGTAGTGTTTGGCCAGGGAAAGTTCTTGCAGCAGGTTGCTCAGCATGTAGGTACCGCGAACATCGAATGAACGGTATCCTCCTGATGCTGCAGTACCCAGAGAGATGACCTTGGGTCCCTGATCTTCAATGGTAATCTGGAAGTTTCTGTCGGTGTCTTCGCGAGACAGGAGGGTGTCCAATGTCTGTTGAACGTTGACGAGGAACTTTCGGGGCACACCGCCCTGTGCATCTACACTTGTTCTGCGGTTTGGTGCTGTGAAGGCGCTGGGGTCTCTCTTTCCGTCAACCTGCGATTCATAATCTATCAGTCTGTGGGTCTCTCTCGGCAGCGAGAAACGTTTCTCGTGCGGGCGCTTCGTGGTGTTCGTGGTAGGTGTGTAGGGCTAGCTGGCGGACTTACCGCTGACAAAGTGCGGCTCTTGTTTGGCCTTCTGGGAGCGTGGGATTCGCCGTAGTAGACGGCCGGGCTAGCATATGGGTCGATATCTACGCTCTTGCGCTCTCCCTGAGGCATTTTCCTCTGAGGAGCATGTCCATGGCCATCTTCGACTGCTGAGTGCTGTTGGGCGGTAGCGTGTCCGTTGCTACGGATTGGGAGATCCGATTTCTGCGCGCTCATGCTCTTGTGGTGACGTGCAGGTACGTCTCTTGCTGACAGGGGAATAGAAAGATTGTTTCGTCAAGGTGAGTTAGGTAGGAGAAAGGTGACTAGGCTGACTGAGGGGTGAAATTGATAAGGTAGGGGTGCTTTTTGGAGGTGAAGACTCGGACGTGGGCAAGGATAACGGATAACCACTCTGCCACTCTGCCACCTCTGTTTAGTGGGGTCCTGTCGCTTTCGTGAATCCGGCGAAGCCTGTGACGTGGTGCAAGCGGCCAGGTCACAGTGACGAAGGCGTTCGGCCGGCGGACTCTGGCTCCGAGCTGAGAGGTGCGGGAGCAAGAAGAAGTGGGTTCGTTCAGCCCGGGGAACGTTTGTGCGATCTGAATCGCGGTCGGAGAGTCTGGACGGGAGCTGTCGATCGACTTGACTTGATCAGCCGCGAAAGATTGTGATGGTGAGAATACCGAGGAGTCGAAGGGATGGTTTCTGAGGAGGGGAGAAGTGTGGTATGATGGGAAGAGAGAGTCGAGAGACAGCCGACAATGCTGCCTTTGTGCGTTTGCGATGAGCCCACCAAAGGCAGGCAGACAGGCAGGCAGGAATAGAGGAGGCACGAGGGAGGAGCGCGCTCACTACTTCCCGTTGCCTTCTGGCGCGTCTGATCTATCGCCTGAAAGTAACGACGACGACGGCGGCGATTGTAGTGCTGATACGGGCAATAGCGGTGTGCCCGATTATCGTGTCCTGCATGGGACGACGAGCCAGGTGGAGTCCGTCGCCCGGCATATCATCATCACCATCCAGGCATCCTGTGCCCGCAAGTCGTCTTTGTTCGGCCTGGCGTGATTTGACTTTCCGTCACGACAAAAGAAGGGGCCTTTTCTTTCTTTGGCATTTGCGCTGATGAATGGCTGACATGAGCTTTGTAGACGATAACTCACTCCCCGTGCAAACCCGCAGGAGCATGTGTTGTGCAACCACATTCCTTGGCCATATTCCACACGATTGGCTCTGATGTCCTCGCTAAACAAAACATCCCACACGCGACCAGCTCCTCCATCGCCAACCCATGCGCGTGGCGCCGGGGATGCACAACCTACTTCCAACTGCACCGGCAGCCTTCCCTTCGTGCGACTCCTGTTGATATCGGACTTGCTTTTCGTCCCATTCTCCTGTCACTAAACATCCATCTCACATCGTATGAACATTTTTGTATCGATGTTCATTTCCAGCCGAGGGACCGAGGCTTGACTACATACGTCGTGGCAGTTGCCGGACTGATTTCACATGATGTTCATGAGGGCCAACGCAGTAGGCTCATTGGCCATGGGTGTACGCAATGGGGAGGCTTCAGTCCACATCACAGTAGGTGATGGCGATGAAAGGAAGGATATGTAGGTGAAATGCGCATTCTGAATTCATTCAATGTCTTCTCACCAGGTAAGAAAGGTACATCTGGCCTCCTACGTCCGTCTATGATGATCAAGATACTATGTCGAATTTGTAGCTAATGATGGTACAGTCACTTGGAAACCTCTCATTTCAGCGACATACACAGGCGATGAAAAGGGATACCAATGTGCAGGAGAGCAATGAGCGGGCAAAAATGAAAGACGATGTCGCATCGATCTCAGGCAAGAAATGTCTAGCACATTCTTTGGTGAACGTGAGTACATGCACTGCTAGGCCTTCACCATCCACAGCTGATTGACGGTAGCAATCATGACAGCACATTATTCTCAGTGACCGCGAGACGATTGTGTACACCGTACCCGACGTGCGCTGCGCCTGCACGCTTGAAGACGGCCCTGTTGGACGAAGCCCAGGTTTCCATCGAGCGACGAAGTGACTTGTGATTGAAGACCCATGAGGTTCTCGCTCCTTGAGATGCCCCGCCCAAGCCAATGACAACAGAACAAGCAAGCAATTGTAGCATTATGCCTGAGGTCGCCTGGGCCTTCGCCGTGGAGCCTCATGCCTACGCTCTCCCTGCCCCCTTTCTCCGCAAGAAACGGCTTGCATCGCAGCAACCGGAAAATGGTACAGCAGACAGTAGCTGCGGGAGATCTGCCTCTTCTCCCACGCAGTATGTTTGTAAGTACAGGCAACACGGCATTATGGGGGCAGAGCGTAGCCCTGCGCAAAGCTTAGCAGAGCCAAATCCAACCTCACTTCACGAATTTGGCCTAGGAGGACCCCTACGAACACCTGAAACGTGGAGACGTGCGCTGGACAATAGGTTTGTTGCAAACATCTATCCAAACGGGGTCTCGCCAGCCTCTTCTTTCCAGGCACTGCGTTTCAGATGTCAAGTCCTATTGTTCTCTTGACCATGCGCCGCCTATTGTGGCTATTGACGGCGGCGCAGCAAGCTGATTGCTCCCATTCAGCGCACTTGAATTGGGTCATACGGCCATGATAGCAACTCGAGCTATTGTTCTGGCATTGACTGCCGCAGCACCGTCTCGTAGGTACTTCTATTTCTTCACCAGCCCATCTTCGACCAGAACTTTCCTTCCACATCCTCATCCACTTCTACCTATCCTTCAAGACATCTCCTGATCCTTCACTATCTTCATCAACCACTCACTATCTTCCCATTCATCCTTCACCAAACCCTTTACCAACACTCGCATTCAACATGTCCGTCAAGTCTGCCAGTTGCAACGGCTATTACAAGATCTACAACCGCGACAGCGCTGGCGTTGTCATTCCCGCTTCCCCTACCACTTCCTACAACACTCAGGCATCATCTTCATCCAGAGCTGTCACCATGAAGCCATCCGCTGCTGTCCGCGCTTCGATGAAATCGAAGGCTGCCGTCAAGAAGGCAGCTCGCACCACCACCAAGAGTACCCCGGTCAAGCCTAACATCACCAAGTCCTCCGTCCGCAAGAGGACTTCCAGCAACATCAACTCATCTTCCCCGACTGCCTCCCAGGACAACACTCAGTCCTCCAGTGTCGCTGCCAGCCCAGCTTCCGCAATGGTTTCCAACTTCCACGAGGCTCGTGGTCTCAGCTTCGAGGAGCTTTACGTTAACTCCAGCAACGACGCCAACTCCTCTGAGTCCGTCCAGACTCCTCAGAAGGGCTCCAAGAAGGCCACCAAGGCTTCTCTCAAAGCATCCACTGCCACTGCTAGCACTCCCGCCTCGACCAAGTCGACCAAGTCGACCAACTCTACCAACTCTGCCAAGCCTGCCTCACGCAAGCGTGCCAGGCAGAGTGACGACGTTCAGCAAGCCGATGCTCCCGTCACTCCTCCCAAGATCATCTTGAAGCTCAAGAGGGGCAGTGCCTCAACCGGTCGCAAGTCCACCACGACCGACGATGCCGACGACAGCTACGACGACACCACGCCGCCTGCTCCCAAGCGTCTCAAGCTCAACGTCAGCAAGAAGGCTTCTACCACTGCCCAGCAGCCAACTCCACCGGCAACCAAGACGCCGACTGCCAATAAGTCCAAGGCCAAAGCCGGCCCAGTCATCACCAAGAACGGCAAAGTCAAGAAGACTCCCGAGTACGCGATCGAGCACGCCTTCAACGGCACCGCCAGTAACTTTGGTTACTCGATCGAACGTCCTCAGTTTGCCACACTGGCTGAACCGTGGCAGTGCGCAAATCTCGCCTGTAACACCGGCATGACTTACGTCCCACGCGACACCAAAGACCCCATCAGCGGCAAAGGCCCGATGGGTCGCAAGGTGATCAGCCAGTTCTTCGGTCGCAACAAGGGTCCGACCAAGCTCATCCCCAACGACGTCTGGCACTACTACTGCCGCAAGGACTACCAGCGTCACCGCTACGCCGCCGAGCACAAGCATGACACCGATGTCAACTCGCAGGTCATCATGAACCTTCGCGACCAGCTCATCCGCCTCAAGCTCTGGCGTCCCGATGCCCTCTTCAAGGTCCAGCTCGACAAGGGCGCCTCCGATCGTCTCAACGAGTACTTCGCCCTCCTGCGCCAGCACAATAACAATGATGCCGCAGCCGAGGCCGCTCTGCCCGCTCCGAAAGACACCAACAAGCCCAAGCCTGAGGAAGTCTTCCCCGTCGCACTCGCTGAGACTTTCAACCGTCGCTTCAAGACCGAGGGCAAGGAAGCCACCGCCGACTACGACGACCTCGAGTCCATCATCGCTTGGTCTGAGGGCGAGATCAACGCCGGTCGCAGCCCCGTCTTCGTCCCCGCTGAGTTCCTCATCAACGAGATCCAACCTGGCGAGACCGTCAACGACGTCAGCGACAACTTCAATCAGTGGATGGTCATTCACAACCGCATGAAGGCTGAGCGCAAGGCTCGTGAGGCCGCTGCTGCGTTGGCCCTGCTTCGCGCCAATGGCAATGCCTCCGAGTCTGAGTCCACTGCCTCCTCTCCGTCTGGCAGCAGCGACATCGACTCCGAGATGCCGGACACTCCCACTCCTCGCGCTCGCCCGGGCGCACGCGGTTCTCAGAACCCGATGTCCATCATGAACATCCTCAACGACCAGGATGCTGAGAGCAACTCTCGCTGAGCGCCTCTCATCTCTTTCTTCTCTCCGACTCTCTCACAACATCACACACCACTCACTACCTCGTCGATGCTGGCTCAGTCTCCTCCGACGACACGACTTCACGACATCATCCTCACGATACCCTTCTCACGACATCGTCGATGCTGGCATAGTCTCCTCCGACGACAACGACATCCTCCCCACGATACCCCTTCCTTATGACATCGTCGATGCTGGCATAGTCTCCTCCGACGACACGATTTCACGACATCCTCCTCACTATACCCCTTCTCATAACATCGTCGATGCTGGTTGTCTCCTCCGACGACCCGATTCCCCGACACTTCTTTCACGATCTCACGACTCTTCTCATCAACGACTTCACGACACATTTGCATACGAGATTCGATACCCATCAAGATATCCCATCAGCTTCAGCTTTTCTGTTTACCTGGTTGCATATACCCCCACTGTCGTTACGATTTTGGTTTCTTGCTTTTCCTTGGCTATACTTGCTACGATCGTTTCTGTTTTTAACATGAGAGAATCTGCTTGTTTGCGACTTCATTATGGGCACTGCGGCCTCTTCGCCGGGACCAATACTCATCATACTCACGCACAGCCTTCACACAGGCTTGTGTCGATCACTGGCGTTTGTTTGATCTGCTGGTCAGAGAATACCTTGTTTTGCTTTTTACTCTGCTCTGCTCAGGCAGTACGCATCAGAGTACCACACCACCGAGTTAATAAAGTCATTGAAAACTCCAACATCTTGCAATTTGCTCATCATTCGTTTTACCGCCATCGCCTTCTTCGCACTGCCAATGCCACCTTGATGTCGTAGATCTAGACTTTCCTTAGCAGAGTGGGTCTCGTAGCTGGCTGGCTTGTCGCTCGCTTCCCCGCGATTCGATGGATGCCAGGTGGTGTGTTTGTTCATTGCCCTTGCAGCAAAAGTTCGTGGAGCACACGACCGAATTACATCTACTCCTACCTTACTGCAGAGCTACTTCACTTCACTTCATACATCCCATTGCATTACACTCCCGCCAACACTGTTTCCTCTGACTTAGCAGAGCATTTTACCTTTCCCATTGCCACCTCGCCGGTGCTCCACTCTCCGAAACCCATCCACACCACATCAACCCGTCCATCGAGCTTCCCCCACATCGATCGATACATCCCTCACAGCAACAACTCCAACCCACCACTACCGTCATCATGTCCGCACCCCAGATGGAGGCCAAGGTCAAGAGCGTGCTCTCCGGCGACACTCTGATCCTCCAGAACAAGAACAAGCAGGAACGCACTCTCAGCCTCGCATTCATCAACGCACCCCGCCTGAACAACGACGAACCCGGCTCCTTCCAGTCCCGCGACTTCATCCGCAAGCTGTGCGTCGGCAAGTTCGTGCGCTTCAGCGTCCTCTACAGCATCCCGCAAAAGTCCGGCGGCGCTCCCCGAGACTATGGAATCGTCCTGCTGCAGAACGGCCAGCTGCTTCCCGACGCAATCGTCAGCGAGGGCTGGGCCAAGCTGCGAGACGACGCGGACAGGAAGGCCGAGAGCCCGCAGGCCACCGAGCTGCTCGAGAGATTAGAAGCGCTGGAGGCACACGCCAGAGCCGACGAGAAGGGCCTCTGGGCGGCGACGCAGCAGGACATCCAGAACGCGAGAGAAATGCCCGACACCAAGGCCTTTTCCGAGCAGCACAAGGGCCAGCCCATCGATGCGATCGTCGAGAGGGTCCTCAGCGGAGACAGGCTGATTTGCAGGCTCATGGTCACGCCCACACGACACATCCAAACGACCGTCCTTGTCGCCGGCATCAAGGCTCCCACGACTGCGAGAACGAACCCTTCAGACGGCACGACACAGCCCGCCGAGCCTTGGGGTAACGAGAGTCAGACGTTTGTCGAGGACAGGATATTGCAAAGAGGCGTTTCTGTGCGGATACTGGGCGTCTCGCCCAACCAACTCCTCGTTGGTGAGGTGAGGCACCCTGTTGGTAACATTGCGGAATTCTTGCTCAAGGAGGGTCTTGCCCGCTGCGTCGACCACCACTCGACCTGGTTGGGTGCTGAGATGGGCAAGCTGCGCCAGGCCGAGCGTTCGGCCAGGGAGCGTCAGCAGGGTGTGTTCACGAACAACGTCACGCAGAAGAAGGCTGGCGGTGAGATCGAGGCCGTCGTTTCAAGAGTCTTCTCCGCCGACACCCTGTACATCCGTAACAAGGCCGGTGCTGAGAAGCGTATCAACTTGTCTAGTGTCCGCCAACCCAAGCCAACCGACCCCAAGCAGGCACCTTTCGGCGCTGAGGCCAAGGAACTCCTTCGCAAGAGACTCATCGGCAAACACGTCAAGGTTGTCATTGACGGCAAGCGTCCGGCGACTGAGGGCTACGACGAGCGTGAGATGGCGACTGTCTCATACAACAACAAGAACGTTGGTCTCATGATGGTCGAGAGCGGCTACTGCTCCGTCATCCGCCACCGCATGGACGACACCGACCGCAGCCCTATCTACGACGAGCTCCTTGCTGCCGAAGAGGCTGCACAGAAGGAAGGCAAGGGCATGTGGAACCCTAAGGCGCCCAAGCCGCAAACATACGTCGACCACAGCGAATCTCTCGACAAGGCCAAGCGCCAGATGGCTCTCCTCTCAAGACAAAAGCGCGTCCCCGCGATCGTCGACTTCGTGAAGAGCGGCAGCAGATTCACCGTCCTCATCCCCCGCGAAAACTCCAAGCTCACCTTCGTGCTCGGCGGCATTCGTGCCCCTCGCTCTGCTCGCGGTCCTCAAGACACCGCTGAGCCTTTCGGCCAGGAAGCCCACGACTTCGCCATCAAGCGCTGCATGCAGCGCGATGTCGAAGTTGACGTCGAGGATAACGACAAGGTCGGCGGCTTCATCGGCACCCTCTACGTCAACCGCGAGAACTTCGCCAAGCTGCTTGTCGAAGAGGGTCTTGCTTCCGTCCACGCCTACAGCGCTGAGAAGACCGGCAACGCCGCTGAGCTCTTCGCGGCCGAGCAGAAGGCCAAGGACGCCAGGAAGGGTCTGTGGCAGAACTGGGACCCCTCGCAAGACGCGGCGGAGAACGGCGACGACTACGAAGAAACCCCTGCCGACACCAACGGCGACTCTACCGCCGCCCTCCCCACCCCCAAGCGCGACTACAAAGACGTGACCGTCACCCACATCGACCCGACCAACGCGCGCCTGAAACTCCAACTCCTCGGCACGAGCAAATCCTCCCTCGACAGCCTGATGAAAGACTTCGCCTCCTTCCACCTCTCCCCCGGCAACTCTCAGCCCCTCCCCACCGGCCCTAAAGCCGGCGACGTGGTCAGCGCCAAATTCACCCAAGACGGCCAATGGTACCGCGCGCGCGTGCGCCGCAACGACCGCGACGCCAAGACCAGCGAGGTCGTCTACATCGACTACGGCAACAGCGAAACGCAGCCCTGGAGCGCCCTGCGCGTCCTGCCCGCCGAGCGCTACGGCGTCGCCAAACTGCGCCCGCAGGCCGTCGACGCCGCGCTGTCTTTCGTGCAATTCCCCACCACCAACCCGGAGTACCTGGCCGATTCCGTGGCGTTTTTGAACGAAATCGCGCTCGACCGCGCGCTGGTTGCGAATGTCGATTTCACGGATTCCCGCGACAACAACCTGCTCTGGATCACGCTGCTGGATCCCGAGGCGAAGAACCAGAGCGAGAGCTTGAATGCTGAGATTGTCTCCGAGGGACTCGGCATGGTGCCGAAGAAGCTGAAGCCTTTCGAGCGCGCGAATGGGTCACTGTTGGCGGATTTGAAGAACAGGGAGGCGGCCGCGAAGGAGGAGAGGAGGGGCATGTGGGAGTATGGCGATTTGACTGAGGATTAGATTGGGAAATCGGATTGGAATAGTGATTGCGTGTAGGAGGATGGTGTGGAAAGCAAAATCATGGAGAGGAAATTGTGCTTGTACGGCAGGGACTTGGTGTTGTGTGTTATACAACCAGGACTCCCTTTCGGAGTTTCGATATCAGAAAAGCAGAAATGTACATTTGTCAGAGCGACTCCTGATCTGTCTCTGTCCTACCTACCACACCTACCGTAGCTTCCGCTTGTGTAGACGGACCCTCAAGTTGTGAAAGTCCCATGTGTGTGAATCGTCTATCGCAATCATGGCATTTGATGCCAAAAGGAAAGGTGCACTCGTGGAAAACGCGAAAAGCACATTGCTTCTCACACCTGTCGGCGCTGATGGCCGAGCAGATTGTTTACTCGAAGAGTTGGTGGTTGAGAATTACAGTCGTACTTCTTCCTCGAAACGCAACTCTGAATTCAAGTGTGGTGAGTTGAGAAGATGTGATAATGATGAGAACTGTTGGAGATCATTTGAACTAGAGTTGCATCTCCGTTCCATTTATATTCGATCCAGCGCCTACACATGCGCCTTGGCCTAGAAACTCCTGAATCCCTTAACACCCGCGTGGCTGCGTCACGAGATACATGTCACTTTGGACGTTCTCCTTGTGTGCACCGAACACCAACGCCGTTCCACCTCGTCCCGGCAACAAACCTTCCACTCTCCTCACTCATTCAAGTCCGAAACTGAAAAAAGAAAACACTCACAGTCCGAAAACCTCCCCCCTCCTCCGTCTCACGTACGCAAACTCTTCGCTCGCCCACCAACACCACGCCAAATACACCAGCCAGACTGCCAGCATGCACAACACTGCGATTTTCCACCCCTTTCTGCGGCGATTCTGCTCCGCCAGCAGCAGCGAACTCTCCCGCTCGTGTTGTGCGAGTTGGGCACGGGAACGCGCCAGATCCGCGGTGAGGATGGCGTTGCGGGTCGAGAGGGAGGTGAGGAGGGTGGTTGATTCGTTGAGGTTGGCGGTTAGGGTTGTTAGGTTGGAGGGTGGTGGTGTGGGTGGCGAAGGGCTGCGGGAGGCCATGGCTGGGTTGGTGCTGTTGTCGTCTGTGGTAGTAGAGGTTTGTTCCTGCTGTGCTTGCGGAGTGCTGTGCGCGGTCGGGTTGGTGTCGAGGAGTTCGCAAGACTTGCTTGAGGTTATTTGACTGTACGAGGTAGAAGGGTGTTGTCCGGTTCCACGTGTGGCGGCCTTGGGAGTTTTGTTGCAGGGTTGGTGAAGTTGGGTGAAGGTGTTTGGTGAATTCTGTGCTCTTCTCACAGTACGACTTTTGCCCCTGTCCACCTTGTGTCGTATTTGAAAGGTGCCGCAGACGATGCCACCACGACTGTGATGGTGTTGAGACATTCTTCTGCTGTCTCTTGTGCGTGTCTTGTGTGTATTCCAGGCAGAGCTGCGGCAGCTCTCGGCAAAGTATTAAAAATTAGACAAAGGAGTGGCGAGACGCTTGTCCACCTCGCCCAGTCCTCGTATGGTTAGAAAGATTATGCGCAAGTATTGCACACAACTCATGGTGAACGACGATTTCAAGGCTTCTTGAAAAGAGCACCTTCAGCGTAGCTCATGACATCTGCCTGCAAATCAAGCGTGGTGAAGCCAGGGACCTTCAAGCCCTCAACATCACCCTGCATGGCAGTCGAGATCATGAAGTCCTCCTCGAAGGCCTGAATCTTCATCTTGACGTCGCTCACCTCTTTCTTGTGCAAGTGAACTTCAACATCCTCGACCTCCTCGCCCCAGGTGCCATGGGTAGAGCAGCGAGCTTGAACGCCAGGCTTGGGAGAGCGAACGTTGAAGAACTCCAGACACTTGATCCAAGGCGCCAGCAAGGCCTCGCCGGAGAGCTTGATGAAAGCCTCCTTGTAGCAGAAGAAGGTGTAGAAGCGACGGAGCTTGGCGTCGATGAGCTGTTCGGAGTTGAGAGAGACTTGATTGCCGCTGGGGGTGCGGAAGATCAGGCTTTTGTTGCGCGCGATGCAGCGGTCGTGGCGGCCCAGGTCTTCGGCGGTGAGGTGCGTGCCGTCCAGGTTGGTGACGTAGTCGACGTCGTATTTCATGCTCCAGCGCTCCTCGTCGCTGAAGATGATGTCGTAGATGTCCACCCATCCGTCCAGGCCTTCTTCCTCGATCGTGCGGTAGTCGTCGCGCTCGTTGACGCAGACGATATCCACGCCGACGGTGACGGAGTCGCTCACAGCGTCGCCGGGTGAAGGGTAGCCGAGAGGGTTATTGAAGGTGTGAGGCGCGCCGTGGTTCCTGCCATCAAAGCCGATCAGGGCGACCAGGCCGTTCTGGTGCGAGATGTTGAAGTCGATCCCGTCCAGAGGCACGCCTTGAGAGTCGACGGCGCATGGCTTGCCGTGCTTGGGATCTCCCTTCCTTCCGATGTTCACCTCTTTCCAGGGAATGTTGAGAGTCTTGCTGATGAACAGGCGCTTGAGCAGAGCCGAAGCGAGACTCATGCGGGCGTCGGCAATGAACATTTTGGAGGTGATGACGGTTTGTTCAGCCGTCGAGACGAGAGCGAGGGCCTTGGCGGCGCCCTCGGCGGAGAAGATGTTGTCGCCATGCCAGATGGTGCGGGTGTCGATGAGCCAGGTGGTGATTGTGGGAGCGCCAGAAGCGCTGGCTCCGGCGCTGTCGGGAGGTGTAGGCAGGCCATGAACCATGTTGGCTCTTGTGGTGTCGAGAAACATGATTGCTACCGAAGCGGAGGGTGTGTGGAGTGAGGAAACATGCGAAAGCCGGGGATGAAGCGAGGAAGCGAAGCGAAGTCAAATAAGTTCGCGTAGGAGATCCACCGAGGGTTGATGAGTTGATTAGTTAAGGCGCAGGTGTGGCTTATTATTGTATATTATTATAGTCAGTCAAGCAGGTGTTGGTGTAGGATTGACTTGATGACTGGTCGCGGACCTGCGCGCAGTAGGATGAGGTCAGATAACGTGAGATTGACAAGGCAGAGCAGAGAGTCTGGGTGGGAAAGAGATAGAGAAGGATGCGGCGGTGAAGTTTGCTTATAGGTCCCACGGCTATTCTTATCCCTCGACAGAGCATTTCCCGATTGACAAGATTGAGCTAACAGCCTTGTTATGTATTTGCAGCAGAGTTCCACCGGCCATCGTACTTCATCCGTTACATCCATTCGATCTGGTCTGTCCTTTGCCTAGCGTCAGCCTAGGGCGAGGGGAATACAGATGCTATGGATGGTCAACACGGGCGATCGAGCATACTCGCATCATGACTACTGATCACTGATCGCGCTATACCATGCTCGACAGTGCTAGAGGGACCGCCGTGACTTCCGTACCATCGTAAAGCTAATTAACAATAGCCCGCAGCTGAGATCCAAACGACCCTTGGTCAAAGGCAATCAGCATCATGGCAGTCCGACAAGCATATGCGAGTGGATGATCGGCGAGCACAGTGGTCAAGGCTGGCGGAGGATTTGGGCAATGCTTCTTTTTGGGGAGTGTGTTCGCCTATTCTCGGAACCCCAATCGCTCCTGGCGCAAAAGGCAAAAGGCTAAACCAGGAGCAGACCATCGAACCCACGGACTCTGCGGTGTCAATCTCGCCCTCGTATTGGTCTGTCATGCCTCTCTCCGCAGGAATCCTTGCCAACGGCATGGCGTCAAAGGCGCACTGGTGCGTCCGTCCCGTCTCCGTGTCGGATCTCCAACAGTCCATGTCTCATCGATACCGCTCTTCAATTCCCCACCAACCACCGTAAGTTGTCCTGCAATCGACTGCCGCAATATTATTATTGATGATAGTCCAGCTCTGCTCTGCCGTAGTGAAAACGGCCAGGTTGGCACTTCACGTCATAACTCAATCGCAGTCAACTTGGCCGTCCTTGTCACGAGCGTCTTGACCTCATGGCAACCAAAGAAATACAACAGAAATCGAAAATCACTTCCACGATCTTACAATAATGTTCCAGTCACCCTTGCACGACTCGTGAAGGACCAGCTCGAGACGGCATTCTAGTCGAATTCCCCCCTGTCGTTGATTGTTCCTTGACCATACTTGCATCAGCAATCTTTTTACAAATCTTAGGACCAGGATGTATGTCAGAGATCGCATGTGACAGCCACCAGCATGTGCTGTGCTGTGCTGTGCTGAGAACGGCTCGGGCGAAGGTCTTTCCTGCAGCGCTGAAGCTGAGAGTCCACAATTTGCTTCCGTTTAGGGGAAACCGCTCTTCCATCTCTCGTTGCACCAGCATGTCAATCATGTCCCTCTCATGTCTGCTGGCTTCTTTGATCGAGAGAGTTGAGCTCAAAGGGCAGAGATAGCATGATGGCAGCACGCAACATGCCAGCTTTTTCTCGACCAGCCGCACTCCTCACGTGATCCGGCTCAAGTCTCGGGACAGCCGTTCTGGAACAATCAAGGTTTATCGTGCGCTTCTCTTCCCCAGATTCGGTTATCGGCGCCGACTCATCGTCAAAATTGTTGTAGAATTGACTGATTGGTGACTCGAAGGGCGTAGTCTTTACATTTCGTTGCATCTACCTTCCATACAACTACATTTGCCAGAAAATCACACGGCGGTTGATCTTGATATTGCTTAACATTCCCGAGGAATTCCATCTTGACTTGCCACCTGCGTGGAAGATCCACTTTCCAGAAGGCGACTCGTCGAGGGACCTCACTATCACAGCCGCCCTCAAAGGGAAAGAGAAAAAGAAAGACAAAACGACAACATGACCACCGACCCAGTCCCTCCCGGTCCCACCCTCACAATCGGCGTCCTCGCCCTCCAAGGCGCTTTCATCGAACACATCACCCTCCTGTCCCGCGCCGCCGCCCTCCTCCCCCAAACCGCCAACTCACTTCAACTTCATCGAAGTGCGCACCGCCGCCGAACTCTCCAGCTGCACCGCCCTCATCCTCCCCGGCGGCGAAAGCACCTCCATCAGCCTGATCGCCTCACGCTGCGGTCTCCTCGAGCCCCTGCGCGACTTCGTCAAACTCCACCGCAAACCCGTCTGGGGCACGTGCGCGGGCCTGATCTTGCTCGCCGAGGAGGCCAACAAGAGCAAAGCCAGCGGGCAGGAGTTGGTCGGCGGGCTAGATGTGCGGGTCCAGAGGAATTATTTTGGAAGGCAGGTGGAGAGTTTCGAGGCCGCGCTGGAACTTGGCTTTCTCAAGGGTCAGGAACCGTTTCACTCCGTCTTCATCCGCGCGCCGGTCGTGGAGAAAGTCCTCTCTTCCTCTGCTCCCGCCGGCGATGCTGTGAAGGGCGAAGACGAGGGGAAGGTCGTGAGCGCGCCGGCGAAGAGGGCGACGAAGGCATCCGTGGAGATTCTGTGCCGTTTGCCCGGGCGCGCGAAGGCGATCAGGGATCAGACGGCGACGGCGGAGGAGTTGGGCGAGGATGGAGATATTGTTGCCGTCAGGCAGGGGAATGTTTTCGGCACGGCGTTCCATCCTGAACTCACGGGCGATGCGAGGATTCATGCTTGGTGGTTGGGGCAGGTTGTCGAAGCTGCTTCTCTTGCTGCTGGGGAGTAGAAGGCGCGATTGGGCGGTGAGGTGATGAGTGAGTGCATTCGATGGCGTTTGGGTGGGTGGTATTGTTTCTCGTGGATTCAGTCGGACTTTCGTCTTTGTTGGGGGTTTGGGCACCTTGTACAGACGGGTCCAGGTGGTCTTGTGATATAAAGCGATAAGCGAACATAGACGCATCATAAAGACGAAAAGTTCTTACCCTTCATGAAAGGCACTTGGTTTTGGTGAACTTCACTTTTTATATTCATCTGTCAGAGTACAACCCAAGCTCCAAGATTCATCCCAGCCAAAAACCCATTCCTACGCCAGAGAACGCCTCCCATCAAAGGGCAGATGGCACAGGGCAAAAACACCACCTCTCCAAACCCACAAGCCCACAAGAACCCCTCAAGTCTAATCATCATACTCATCCGCATACCTCTCCCTCTCCTCCATAATCCTCTTACCAAACCCACCTCTCCCCGGATCAAACTCCTCCCTGTACTCATCCCTAACCTGCCCACCACTCTTGCCGCGACCATACTGTCTCCCTTCCGCGAAACCCTCATCCAAATCGCAGCGAATAATCCTCTCATCCAGCTTCGTGCCGCCGACGTATTTCATGCAGTCCAGCGCGTCCTGGTGCGTGTAGTACTCGACGAAGCAGAAGCCGCAGGGCGTTTTGTGGAATCTGTCCAGTCCCATGATGAGGCGTTTGATGCCGCCGCATTTCCCGAACAGCTCGTGAATTTGCTCTTCCGTGGTGTAGAAGCTCAGGTTGCCGACGTAGAGGGTTGTGGCGTGCGCGAGTTTGTCAATCGGGTCCGGCGAGGGGGCGCGGTCGTTGGAGTGGCGGCGTTTGCGCTTGTACTGGAGGGAGGGAGTTTTAGGAGAGATCAGATGGAGTGGTTTGGACAGGCAGTGAAGTTGGGTCTTTTGGATGTTGTGGTGGATTGGTAGTTGATCTTGCACGTACCTTGGACATGGCGTAGGTGCTGGGCCGGTCGAGTCGCTCGACCGTGCTGCCCATGCGGAATTGAGGCATGGTGAATGGTGGTGTTGCTGTATGTCCCAATACCAGTCAATCGGTGATGTTGTAGTAGAACTTAAAGTCGAGTCAGGCTTGAAAAAGTGAATTGTCGGTTCGCAGCATGTGAAAGTTGTTTAGGCTGATGATGGGCCAGGCTGCTGAAGCTCGGAGCTTGCATCACTTGCGCGCGCGATTGGAAGCTGCTGCACAGCATGTGCTTTGCCTGGCTGGTTGGCTGCAACGCGCCGCCGCAACTTTTGCGACTGCTGGTAAAACCACTCGCCAACAACCACTTGCTATCCTGCAGTTTTCTTTCATTGCCCGTGGGAGTTGGCGAGCCAAAGGTCGGAACTTGCCTCCAACATGCCCAAGGTTCTCTCATACACGCCCGAGTGGCTCTCAAGACCTTCGGCGGGCTTCAAGCTTTTCCAATCGACCCAGCCGGATTCAAAGCAACAACAACAACAGCATGAAGGACCTCGCAAGACGATCGCCCACCGCGGATCCGAGGTCTTTGTCGCAGTGGGAAAGGAGCTGAGGTGGAGTGATTTGAGCCTGCTGCGTGATGCCGAACAGGACGGTCGTGCGAATGAGCTTGGGCAAGGATATCGGGTATGCTATACAAAGGACCTTTTTGATAGACATTACTTTCTGATTGACAATACTTCCAGTTGCTTAAACTTCCCACACCATGGAACATTTCCCAACTATCCATCTCCCCCGACGGGAACCTCCTCGCGGTCCTCACATCCCACACATGCCATGTCTGCGTCCTCCCATCTCCCGCCCACCTACGCAGCGGCGACGACTCGGAAATCCGCCTCAAGGCCTTCCAGGTAGGACCCACCGCACACGTACTGGAACAAGCACCTCTAGCGACTGCTCTCTGGCACCCTCTCTCCCGCCCCGGCGTCCCAGCTCTCGTCACCATCACAAAAGACGCATGCGTGCGACTCTGGGAAGTGGATATCAACAACCGCTACACCTTCGACGAGCCTGCAATCGCTTTCGATCTGAAGAAACTCGCAAACGCCACTTCCACCAACGCCGACTTCAGCGCGAGCAGGTATGGTATCAAGAAGGGCTTCTCCCCCGACGAGGTCGAGATGCAAGTCGCGGCTGCCGCGTTTGGAGGCTCGGGACATGAGGATGAACACGGCTGGTCGAGCATGACGCTTTGGCTCGCAATGACCGAGGGTGACACTTATGCTCTGAGCCCGTTTCTGCCCAGTCAGTTTCGTGTGCCGAGTACTATGCTGCCCGCTCTCAGCACTTCTGTCGTTGCGAAGAGGCGCGCGATCGAGCATGATTCTCAAGCCACGGAAAGCGAGAAAAGGACGGCAGATGCGCAGACGAAGTGGTTGGCTGAGCTGGACTCTCAGGACCCGCTTACCTTGCCTGGCGCGACGGATTTTGATGTGATTGAGGTCTACTCGAGGCCGGAGAGATTGGGTGCCATTCCTAAGCTGCAAGGACCGTTCTTGTTGACTCCAGAGCCCGATTTCGGAGAGATCACGGACATTCATGTTGTCGCGCCTATGATTGACCGCGAAGATCTGTTTGGTGATGACCTGGAAGATGCGCCTGTCGGTGAGGAAGGTTTGAGCGTTGGAATTGTCTGCTTGGCGACCAATGCCGACAAGGTGCACGTCTGTCTGGATCTTGACGGCATCGGGGCCGAGTGGCTTCCTGTCAAACGCAGCCGGTCTTATGGCATGGACGATTTGGACGATGGAAAGGATTTGCTCCTCTTTGAGACCGTTGATCTTGCCTCGGAGCTCACGACCGCTTCCTCCTGGCCTATGTTTACTTCATCCCCAACTGATCGATACGAGCTCTTTGCCACTACTCCCTCTGGTGTGTACGGTCTGGACTTCAGGCCTTGGGTTGGTGATCTCGAGGCTGAACTCGCCAACCCTTCTGATGCTGGTGGTGAATTCAGATTGGACGTCATTCTTGATTCTGGTTCTACGAAGATTGACCAAATCATCGACCTTTCGGCGCACCTGAATGAGAAGAGCAACCCTACCGGAGCAATCGCAATCCTCGACAACTCCCTTGACTACTTCCTCCTAACCTCAACCCCCGCCGGACCTCACGCCGCCAGCCTAGAGCTCCCCATGCACCCATCCCACCCCTACGAGCCGGAACAACTCTCCCTTCCCGCCCCCGAACCGCGCGAGCCCTACCAACCGCCGCAAGAATTCTTCAACCCCTCGCAGCTCCAAACCCTCATCGGCCCCAACAAAACCTCCGAACTCGCCCGCGCAAACCTCAAAGCACCCCTGCGCTTCTCCCCCGAAACCCTCCAACTCATCACCGACGCCCACCGCATCCTCTCCCACGAAACCAACCAACTCGGCCTGGCGGCCGCCGACCTCTTCCGCCGCTGCGAGCGCCTGCGCTCCGAGCTCTTCGACCAAGTCGTCAAAGTGCGCGAGATCGCCGCGCGCGTCGACGCCGTGACGGGCGACGACGAGCGCGACGGCGAGGCAGCCCTCGGCGCCAGCGTGGCGGGTGAAGTCATCGAGGACGCGAAAATGTACGGCACCGAGAAACTCGACCACCGCATCATGGTCGCCAACTCCAACACGCGCAACCTCAACGAGAGAGTCGAGGCCTTGCGTCGCAAAGTCGCCCTGCTGGGCGGGAAGGAGCTCAGTGCGAAAGAGCAGGCTTTCGCGGACGAGGTGCGCAGGTTGGAGGCTAGTCTTGCGAGAGAACAGTCCCAGCTCAGCGAAAGCACACCGGCGCCAGTATCGCCCGACTCGCTCTTGCACGCTCCCAACAGCCCTTCCTCCGCCGCCGACAGCAATAATCACGACAGCGCCCAGCGCGCGAAGAACACAAACGGCGCTCTCACAGCGCGGTTCGCCCAGGTCGACGATTTGCAAGAACAGCTCGTCAAGCAGGCCGATGCGGCAGTGCGGCGTATGGGCGAGCAGCAGCAGGAGGAAGGCGAGGAGAAGAGCGGCAAGCAGTCGGGTGGCGGTGTGGCGATCGAGTTCAGGCGGCAGAGGTTGCAGCACGTGATGGGTTTGCTGGAGCGCGAGACGGCGCTTGTGGATGCCGTTACGGAGAGGTTGGGGAGGTTGAGTGCTGGGCATTGAGCATGCGGTGGTTGAGAGTAGTGGGATTTTTTGGCATAGCAGGATAGTCTGGAATTGGAATTGGAATTGGGATCGTGGAATAATGCATTCAGATTACATGCCACCTTTTTCTCTTTCGATAAAGTGTCGTTCCTTCGAGTCCACGTAATCATCTATGAATTGGCCGGCAGGGTTAGGGAAGCAGCATTGTCTTCACGCCCCAGACGTCTTAGCCCAAGAATACCCGCATCAGGCAAGCAAGACACGCGATCTCGTATGAGCGATACCTGGTAGGAGGTATGCAACGATTGAAGAACCCCACAACCGATCTTAAGAAACCGCCAGCGCTTCCATCCCTGCCCGACACAGAACGTGAATCATCCCAGGGCCCCAGCTTCTTGACCTTGAACAACCCGACGTAGCGACAAAGCGGCTTTCGCGTCTGTGTGCCTCGCTTCACTTCACTTCACTCACATGCGCTCACCCATCACCTGACAATGAAAAGCACAGACGCGCGCGAGACGCTCGCCAAGTACATGCGATGCATACATCGACTCCTCGTGACCACTTCTGAAGAAGGCAACATGAAGCCCATGCACCCCTGCAAGAAATGATATCAAGCGAAGGTCACGCGTGAGAGCCTTCCATGCAGGCTTCTGTGCATTAGTGCGAGAAGTTCGCCTTCTTTTCTTGGGGTCCTGCAGATGCAGGGGCAGGCATTGGGAGGGTTTGGGCGTCACATGAGTCGTGTGATGAGAAGGCAATGGGGCTGTGCAGTTCTGGTGTCGATGAACACATTACATGCAGCGAGTTGGTGTGATTTCTCTGTCGGTTGGCTGTGTCGTTGCGTTTGAGAAATTGGGTGGACGAAGTGGAAAGGTGAAGGTGCTGGTTGTTCTGACAGTGTCGTGTACCGCAGTCACAGCTTGATTCCTAGTCGATCGACTGGAAATCGATGTGGGTATGTCAGCTTAAGGAAACACAGCTACACGACGTTGAACACAGCCTCACTTACGCAATCTCGCATGAGAAGAGTCATCAGAGCTTCGATGAATCGTTCCATCAGCCTTCGATTGCATGTACCTTGTTTAGATCCTGCGATGTCAATGTAGGCCAATGGGAAGAGAAGCCCCGTCGATGCAGGACGAGAACTGTAGACTTCTTAGTTCGAGGCAATAGGCACATGACTACCTCTAACCGTGCCAGCCTTTCGAATCATCAGTCACCCATACATACTAAGAAACAGACGAAGACGAGAGACGCACACATCCCTACACCAAGACCTCACGTGCAGACCTTTCCATGCATACTTCCATGCATTCCACGCATGCCAGGCCAAGGGGCACACCTTCAAGCATCTCGTTGCCTTGTGCCTCCCGGCCAATTGGGACAGATGGCCTATCAACCACATGCAAAGAAACCCCTGCGTTCTTGGGTCATGTGAGTAAAAGTAGTGCAGCCTTACGAGCCTTGCCAAGATCCACCAGCACGCCAGCACGCCGAAGGAGCCGGGGTGTGGAGTTTGGCGTGGTGACGTGGTGCGGTTCGTACAGGAACCGTGCGCTTTGGCGTAGATAAGGGAAAGAGAAGTCGGTTATTGCGGCGCTGAAGGGTGGGAGACGTGGTCATGATTCGAGTGTCTTGCGGTGGATTGGAGTTGTTATTGTGAGAATGAAAGATGGGTGGGAATTCAAACGATCCAATGGTACGGGTGGGCGTTCACGAATGCGGAGATACCAGAGAAACCAAGTCTACCGCGACAAGACAAGCGATCAGCCCTACGGTAGAACCATTGGCCTTGAACCACTCATCCCGCCCATCCAACTCTGACATACCCCCCTTGGCGACAACAGCGCCCGGCATTGGCAATCCGACCGCGCCGACTAACGCGCCGCCCACTAGCCACTGCGAACTGCAGCCCAGTGGAGCCCCATGTCAGTTCAGCTGACTACTCAAGTCGCCCTGACCGGTCGTGTATGCGCGTGCGAGCCAATGAGAAGTGCCATCGAGGCTCGTCGTCGCCGAAGGATGCCTCTGTCCTTGCGACAGGGCTGCACGGCAGACTGCTTCCGGGGGGAGGATGTTGTGTCATTGGCATGGCTTGGGGGTTTTTGGTTGCTGCATACTGGCACGCCGGGGGATTAGTTGTGGGTGGTAAGTGGATGTGGATGTGGATTGGGGAGGTTATATAAGTGTGGTCTTGCGTCCTGTTTGTGAGAATTATTTTCTGGGTTAGAACGAACAGTTACTACAATTACTATATCATCATTCAAGCCAAAGCAAATATCTCTCAGCTAGACAGACTTGTCGCAAAGAACTATTATACCATCATCGCAGTCACGACCACATACAAACATCAAACACCAACACCGCCGCCACCGTCATCACCACCAACCATGTCCAACCAACCCACCCACACCCTGCAACGCCAGACCTCCTCACCGAGTCCGACCCCGTCAGAGCGCAGCAGCAGCCCCCCGACAGCATCATCTCGCAACAGCGAAGGCATCATCAAACGCCGGAGCAGCGACAACAAAGGCCAAGGGACGTTCATGCAATGCGGACGGCACAGCAACTCTTGGCTGTTCAACGATATTTCGCTGAAAGAGACGGCGAAAGGGTTGTTGTTCGGCAGTGGGAGTGGGAGGAAGGAGTCGTCTTGAAATGGCGCAGAGAGGTCAGGGGAGAGAGGAATGTGTTGATGAGGAAGGCAGGAGAGGAAGATCGTGATGAACCAGCCCGTTTCTCAGATTTCTTAGATGAGATGCCCTTGGTGGTGTGCTAAGGAGATGGGACGGATGGGGCAGCATCACGACCCCAGCAGAACAGTCAGTCAGTCAGCAGTCATGCGGCGCGCAGAAACCGCAAGACAAGCCTTGCGGCAAGATTGGAGATTGGCAGTCGGTGAGAGAAAACGGTCTTTTTCTATTTTCAACGATAGACCAGTCTGGGCCGGCAGCAGACGCGTAAAGCAAGCGAGCACGCGAGCCCCATCCCAGGCGGTATCGGGGCATGGAGGGGGCTAGGAGGGTGGATGGCGGAATATTGGGCGGCTGAGTCTGGGGGAGAGGAAAGATCTTGCGGTGATGACTTGCTCATAGGGAGCATGGTGGCCTCTGCTGTTGGCCATGTGAGGTGCAAGAATTTGGGACGGTACGGAGAGAGAGAGAGAGGAGAGAGGAGATTGTTGGAGAGAGAGCATGGGGGCGGGCATTGGCCATTGCGGTGTTGGAGAGGGTTTCTTCCACCTTGTTCTATTATTGTTGTAGGGGAATCGGAGAAATTGGTCGTGTGCTTGCGTATCTCGTAGAATCCACAAGGGTTATTCCCAGTCTACCAATGCTTCTCCATGTCGGATCTAAAAATTTTGCTGATCAAGCGAACCGTTCACACACCAAGTCGTAATCCCAGACAGCAGAGAGAGAGAGGGCGAGAGAGAATTGTCCCTGGCTGGCTGGATTCGAGCCAAAGCCGGTAACGCACTGAAAAAACCGATCCTTCCCATTCTGACTCCACTCCACCGCAGCAGCCACTTGTATCGTATGCGCTATCGACCCTTTTCCACTCTGTTCGCTGCATCGTGAGAGAACACTACTGTATTATTACCTTACTTATTCCGCCTGCTATCTCTCTTCTCGCGAAAAGAGTCACCCATCACACCACCACACACACCTTTTCGTCGCTACACCTCTATAATCCGTCTTCTATTTCCTGCACGCTAGAATTATCCTAGCACGTTCCCATTGTGCGTGCACTCTTGAATCATACCAAAACTTTTTCTTCTCTGGCCAACCCGGTGGTTAACCAATTATGGTAGCTACACCTTACATGATGGCGGCAAACCTCGACACATATGCAAAGTACGTCTGCTCCAAATCGAGACGCAGGAAAGAATGTCGACATGATCCGCGCCCCGCCGCCCAATGGCTGCTCCCAATGGCATTTTCCGTCACCAATGCTGACCTCACGCCAGCCCTCTCAACTCGAGGTACTCCTCCAAGGAGATGCAGTACCTCTTCAGCCCGCGCAACCGCTTCAGCACTTGGAGACAGCTTTGGGTCTACCTCGCCGAGTCGGAGCGCGAGCTCGGTCTTGACATTTCCGAGGAGGCAATTGCCCAGCTGAAGGAGCACCAGCGCATTGAGGATGATGAGTTTGCTGCCGCTGCTCTTGAGGAGAAGCGCAGGCGTCACGATGTCATGGCTCACGTTCACACTTACGGTCTCGTCGCCCCCGAGGCTGCTGGTATCATCCACTGGGGTGCTACTTCTTGGTGAGTAATTTCATGACGGGAGGAAAAATCTCCTGAAAGCCATTGATTTTTCAGCAATACTAACACTGTATAGCTACGTGACCGACAACGCCGACTTGGTATGCTCTTACCGCTGAAGGCCGCACACTTTCAGGACTAACATGCCCAGATCTTCCTCAGGGATGCCATGAACCTCATCATCCCCAAGCTCGCCACCGTCATCCACAGTCTCTCCAAATTCGCCATGGAGCACCGCTCATTGCCTTGCCTTGGCTACACCCACGGCCAGCCCGCACAGCTCGTCACCGTTGGCAAGCGTGCATCTCTCTGGATCACCGACCTCCTTTACGACCTCCGCAACCTCGAGCGCGTCCGTGACGACCTCCTCGAGCAGTT
Organism: Cladosporium sp. IMV 00045; assembly: GCA_001931905.2. Taxonomy (NCBI): domain Eukaryota; kingdom Fungi; phylum Ascomycota; class Dothideomycetes; order Cladosporiales; family Cladosporiaceae; genus Cladosporium; species Cladosporium sp. IMV 00045. Next base: position 66,373 of record MSJI02000694.1, on the reverse strand, counting down.
CCGTGGTGTCAAGGGCACCACCGGTACTCAGGGCTCTTTCCTTGCCATTTTCAAGGGCAACCACGAGCTCGTCGAGAAGCTCGATGAGCTCGTCACCAAGAAGGCTGGCTTCAAGTCTGCCGAGATCAGCACTTCCCAGACCTACTCTCGCAAGATCGACGTCGATGTCCTCCACGCCATTGGCTCTTTCGGCTGCACCGTCGAGCGCATCGGTGGCGACATCAGACACCTTGCCATGTTCAAGGAGCTCGAGGAGCCTTTCGAGGCTGACCAGATTGGCTCTTCCGCCATGGCTTACAAGCGTAACCCTATGCGCAGTGAGCGTCTCTGCTCTCTCGGACGCAAGATGAGGAACTTTGGTGGTGACGCTGAGCAGACTTACGCTTCTCAATGGCTTGAGCGTTCGCTCGATGACTCTGCCATCAGGCGTATCACCCTTCCCGAGGGCTTCCTCTGCGCTGATGCTTGCATTATGCTGGTGAGTCTTGAAAGTCAAGAGCAGTCTTGGTCAATCGCTAATTGCCACTCCCACAGCTGAACAACATCTCCAACGGTCTCGTCGTCTACCCTGCCGTCATCAAAAGGCGAGTCGAGTCCGAGCTGCCTTTCGTAAGTCACCGCCCTGCCACCCCACCTCACCTCACATCATCCCGTACTAACAACCCCCAGATGGCGACCGAAAACATCATCATGGCGATGGTGGAGAAGGGCTACTCGCGCCAGGACACGCACGAGGAGATCCGCGTGCTCTCGCACCAGGCCGGCGCCATGGTCAAGCAGGAGGGCAAGGACAACGACCTCATCGACCGCATCAAGGTCTCCGACTTCTTCAAGCCCATCCTCTCCGAGATCGACAGCCTCACCGACCCCAGCAGCTTCGTCGGCCGCTCGCCCGAGATCGTCGAGAGGTTGATCACCACAAAGGTCAAGGCTGCTCTGCAGAAGTACCAGGGCGAGCTGGATGGCGACGTCGTTGAGTTGAATGTGTAAAGATAAGAAAAGTGCACATCGGTCGGGCTGCGGTTCAGATGTGGCAGAGGCACACAAAAAAGCAACTTTATTTTGGTTGATTGAATTTAGCCTTTTGATTTTCACGCGTCGCAAAAAATGTAGATTCTTCCCAATGAACAAAAACCTTCTAATACCACCTTCACTCCCATTCATTCCCCCTCCCCTCAATCTCCCACCCACCTCCCCATCCCCCTCCCCTCCTGCCACCTCCAGTCTTATCAACTCCTCAAAACCACGCCCCCTCCCTCCCCCACCACAGCAGCGCCCCACCCACAAGTGAACAGTTAACCATCCCCATCACGTGCCCTCCCACCGCTTCCTGCTCTCCATACCACTTGACCGCCAAATAATCCGCCGCGGTCGTGACCAAACCCGCAAAAACACACGTGCCCACCGCTTTGCGGTCGCGGAAATACAGCGCGAACGTCAGCACGGTCAGGCCTTTTTCCAGATTACGCGCCGCGAGGGCAAGGAGGAGGCCGCGGTGGGTTTTGGCGGTGGGCGTTGTGGGCGGGGTGTCTTTCGAGGTTGTTGTGGCTGACCCCTCGAGAGGGAGACCGAAGCCTTTGGCAAAGCTGGTGGGGTTTGCGAGGCCGGCGAGGCCGAAGATGGTGATTTCCGCCGTGCCGATGAGGATTGCCAGGCATTCGGCTGGTGGGGGGAGGTGGGTGAAGAGGTTGCGTGTTGTTGACATGTTGACGGGGGGTGAGGGAGTGTGTTGTTTTGGTAATTGTTCTTGTTATGCGTTTGGTCTTTCCCCAATGGTTTGGAAGAAGTTGAGAAAGGGGATTGAGATGGGATGGAGAGGAGGTTAAGGTAGAAAGATGGAACTTATTGGCCGTGGTGAGAGTGCTTCTGCTTACCCCTGCATATAACTGTATCGTACCAGTTCTGATGGGATCGTCACTACCTAGTTTCGGATCGGACAATGGAGATCCATCGTTGGGGAGCTTTGGGACGACATCATCGTCTTCCAGCCATTTGGGCACGGTTCCTGGCAGCCGGGGTAAGCTAGAGAGGAGGGGCTCTTGATCTTATCTGATCAACAGCCTGACTCCGCTCCGACCTTCTAAACATTTCTTGTCGAGATTTATAAGCCTAATAGTTCTTGTAAGAGCACAACCCACAGCGCATCACTCCCTCACCTCACGGCCGAACGATTTCAACGCACATTCACGACATCTACATTCTCACGAAACATATCTATACACATAAACCACACATCATGGCCAACCGCGACGACAGAATGCAAGAAGACCGGTATGAGGGCGAGGGTGAGGACGAGATCTTTGACGAGAACGAGGCGGAAGAGGTGGTGGAACAAAATGAAGACGCCGCCATGGACTCCGGCGACGAGGGCGACAACAACGGCATGCTCGAGGAAATCCTCATCCAGAACGACAGCGTCGCCCACTTCGAAGGCCACAAGGACAGCATATTCTGCATCGCCCAGCACCCCACTCGACCTGAAGTCGTTGTCACCGGAGGCGGCGACGACATCGCCTACATGTGGGACGCCACGCCTCCCGAGAAACCCTTGCTGCCGCAGAGCTACGAGTCGAACCCGCAACCGAGAGAGAGGAAGGGCCAAGACACGCTCTCCAAATTCGAGGGCCAGGACGAGAGCGTCAACGCAGTCTGCTTCACCCTGCCGCAGGGCGAGTACGTGATCACGGGCACACTTGCGGGTAAGCTCAGCGCATACCACACTCCCACCGCGCCCGGCACGGCCAATCTGGTCGGCACTGCGAAGGAAGTCGAGGAAATCAACTGGCTCCTCCCCTGCCCTCACCCAGACTACCCCAACACCTTCGCCCTGGGCGCCAACGACGGCAGCGTCTGGATTTACACCGTCAACGCCGCCGACCCCAGCAACCCGCTCACGATCGTGCAAACCTTCTTCCTGCACCAGGGCTCCTGCACCGCCGGCGCCTGGACGCCCGACGGCAAGCTGCTCGCCACCGTCGCCGAAGACAGCAGCCTGTACGTCTGGGACGCGTTCGGCGACGCCGCCGCGGCCGGCTTCGTCGACCCATCCTCCGGCCAGGCGGTCGTGGGCCTCACATCCGACGACGAGCGCTTCTTCGTCGACGGCGGCCTGTACAGCTGCGCCATCTCCCCGGGCGGCGCCATCGTCGCCGTCGGCGGCGCCGAAGGCCACATCCGCATCATCGGCTTGCCACGCCTCTCAGTGCCCGCCAGCGCTGCTTCGGGCACCAAAGGCGGCGCGGGCGCGCGCGCCAAAGCAGGCGGACAGAAGCAGGCGGGCGGACCGAAGGGCGCGCCGGCTTCGGCGGGCCAGGCAGGTCAGATTCTGGCTTCCCTGCAAGCGCAGAGCGACGGCGTCGAGACGCTGGATTTCAGCCAGCCGCCGCTCACGCTTCTCGCGGCGGGTAGCGTGGACGGCTCGATCGCGCTGTACGACGCGGCGCACAACTTCGCCGTGCGCAGACACATCAAGGAGGCGCACGAGGAGGAGGCCGTCATCAAGGTGGAGTTTGTCAAGTCAAGGGATGGCGAGAGGAACTGGTTGCTCACGTCTGCGGGTAACGATGGTGTGGTTCGCAGGTGGGATGTTAGGGGCGGTACGGCGGCGGCGCATTTGGGGCTGGTGAGCGAGTTGAAGGGGCACAGGGGTGGTGGTGAGGGCGGCGGTGTCCTGGGCTTTGCGCAGGGTGGTGGTGGCGCGGCGATTGTTACGGCGGGTGATGATGGTGTGGGATTGGTTTTTAAGGCTGAGTAGGTAGGGGAGGAGACAGGAAAAGTTTAGAGATACCATGATATTGAAAATTTATACACGCATGATCGACTATTTTTTTCAAGTGTTGAATGTCGTGCTTTTGTCGGTGTTGGTGTCTCATGCTAGCATTTTTACATCACTTCGAATGCAGTGTTTGAACGAGAAGAAAATCCCACGAGCATCTTCACCAGCTACAAACAAACCAAATTTGCACTCTCAGACTCTCGATCACTCACCTCGCCGCCTCCTCCCTAATCCTCTCCCCACGTCCCTTCTCCCTCCCATCCCTAACCTCCACACTCTCCCCCTCCATCGCCCTCCCCACCCTCTCTCTTCCCGTGGCATAAACCCCAGGCAACCCGGTCTCCTTCCTCGCCCTCTCCAAAACCTCCGTCCCAACCTCCCCCTGCAAGTACCCCAGCACCATCCCCGCCACAGCCTTCCCGCAAAGCCACGTATTCGGCATCCCATGCCCGGTGAAACCGGCCGAGACGAAAACCCCCTCCTTCCCCTCCACGGGCCCGACCCAGGGCACCTCGTCGCGCGAGAAACCCATGATGCCCGTCCATTCGCGCACGGCGTGCAGTTCGGCTTTTTCGTCCGCGCTTTCCGGCAGCTGGAACGCGTCGAGCAGTTCGCGACGCAGGTAGGCTGCCGTCTCGGGCGATATGACCGAGTCGTCGGTGACGTTCAAGCTTGCGTCGAGAGTCCGTCCGCCGCCGAACATCAGATGCCCGCCTTTCTCCGTGGGCCGCTGGATGAGGTAGTCGTCTAGACCGTCGCCTTCGAAGCCTTGCGAGGTTTTGAGACGGTTGGACGGCGTGGAGAGGGAGGGTGGGGGTTGCAGGGCGCTCATTTGTCCGCGGCAGGGGATGATCAGGTCGGAGTAGGAGGGGAGGAGGTGGGAAGTGTAGGCGTTTGTGGCGAGGGCGAGGGTTTTCGCCTCGATGGTGCCGCGGGGCGTGGAGACGAGCCATTTCTTGCCGTCGGACGAGGGGGAGATGCGCTCTGCGGGCGTGAGGGTTTGCAGGTTGAAGGACCCGCGCAGCTGGTCTGAGGTGAGGAGCTCTTGCAGAATGTGCGCGACGAACTTGTACGGCCAGACGCGCGCGGCGACGCTGGTCACCACGGCGCCCTGGGCTTTGGGGTGGTGGTATTTGGCCAGCTCGGCGGGGTCGGTGATGAATTGCATCATGTCGCCCAGCTCGGGCGTGGTTCGCTTGACGGTTTCGACGGCGGCTTTTGCTTGGGCGAATTTCGCTTCGCTGTAGATGCCTCGCACGCCGGGCTGGGCGACCCATTCGCAGGAGATGTTGTTGGACTCGATTTCGGATTTGAGGGTGTGCCAGTTGCGCAGCTCGAAGAAGCCGATTTCGGGGTTGTCGGGGTATTCGAAGAAGATGGGTTGGCAGTGGCCTCCGTTCTGGGATGGATTGGTTAGCGAACGTTTCATGGTAGGTTGGGATGGTCAGGTAATGGACTCACTCGTCCTGTAGCGCCCCAGCATGCCTCTCTGGCCTCTAGCATGACTACGTCAGGACGCTGGCCAGAAGAGTTCGTGCTTGCGCCACCATCTTCTTTCAGAATGTGTCGGGCAATGCTGGAGCCTGATATTCCACTGCCAATGATCACGACATCGGCAGTAGCCGGCAGTTCTCTCGTCGATCGATGGCCGAGAAGCAGTGGCGATGGCTCGGTGTGCCAGAAGGAGTCCGTGGATTTTGGATTTGGCAGAGATGCTGGCTGCCCAAGCTTGGGCATGTCTGGGATCGTACGAGCCATTGTCGAGATGATTTTCAAGGTACGTGGTGAGGTCTGAGGTGCGGTCTTGCCGGGAGATGGTAAAGTATCAAGACGGTCAGATGCTGTGATGTATATTTGTATGTCTGGTTATGGGCAGTCAGAATGATTTCTGGATGATTTGGAGAGCTATAACACCTTGACAGCGGAATCGGAATGAGATATTGCGTGATCCCGGAATTTCAAATAGCAAAGATATGTGTTGTTAGATGGATGGCGAAACCACTTCGAAGGCGATAACGAAGGCATATCAAGTGAAGTCCGCAGGTGCGGAGTTCAAAGTGGGTCGATGAGGTATGGAAGCTTCGCATGCTTGCATGCTTGCATTATCTATCGCTTAATGCTCGATTAGCCCTTTATGAATCCTTCAGCTCAAGAAGGAGGCTGCTTTTCTGTGTTGCGGCATTTTTCCTAGCAGTTGGATTGACCATTTCCGTGAGCCACTCATCACTCAGACCAGGAAATGGAAGTGAAATGTGAGTTGGCAGATAAAATTAACGCGGCCACGGGCAAAGTGACTTGATGAGAATTAACCGCAAACGCACAGGATACGCTTACACTTGCCTCGAACGCAGATGTCTGAACAATGACGCTGTTATCTGGACGGAATACGTCTCTCACATGCCGCCGGTGTCCAGACTCGGAATTGCTATGGCGTTGGCTTGAGCAGTTCATTATGTGCAAAATGGCGCAAAATAGATTCGGCACATCAATGCCTGATGTCTTCGTATCATCTGAAAAGACTTGCAAATATTCCAACCGCAAGATCCTCGCTGGAAATCCCACGCCAAAACAATCCTGTACAGTAATAACAAGAAAGAGAAGCAACTACAACTTCGCCCCCTGTTTCTTCGCCTTCTCCCTCTCCTGATCCCTCATCATGCGCCTCAAAATCTTACCCGACGGACTCTTCGGCACGACATCGATAAACTCCACCCCGCCACGCAGCCATTTGTGATTACTCTTATGCTGCTCGACGTGCTTGGTAATCTGGCGCTTGACGAGCGCGTCGCTTTCTTCAATCGAGCCGGGAGCTTTCACAACGAAAGCTTTGGGGACTTCGCCTTCGCGGTCGGATGGCACGCCGATCACCACGCAGTCGCTGACGGCCGGGTGGGTGAGAAGGTGCGCTTCCAGCTCGGCGGGCGCGACTTGCATGCCTTTTACTTTGATGAGTCTGGATGGGGGTGAGGTTCGGTTAGTTGGGTTTGGGATTTGGATGGTGTTTATCTTCGGTGGGGTGGTGGACTCACTCTTTGATGCGGTCGACGATGAAGATGTGCTCGTGCCCGGCCGGGCTCTTGCGGACCACCGCCTCGTCTCCCGTGCGCATGTACCTGCCGTCCTGCTCGTCGACGAAAGTTTCTTGCGTCGCTTTGTCGTTCTTCAAGTACCCCAGAGTCACCGAGGGGCTTTGCACCCAGAGCTCACCGGGCTGGTCGTAGCCGGTGATTTCGTTGCCTTCGATCGTGACGATGCGCGCTTTCACACCGGGGAGTAAGCTGCCAGAGCTGCCGAACCAAATGTCGCCTGGCACTGTCGCGCAGACGACGGTGGCGGTCTCGGTCAGACCGTAGCCTTGGCGGATGTCCCAGCTGGGGAACATGGATTGCAGCTCTTCGGCGGTTTCTTTGCCCAGAGGAGCCGCGCCGGTGAAGCAGCCGTGGACGGAGGAAAGGTCGTATTTCTTCGCGATGTCTTTGGCGTTGGTGAGGTGGATGATCATGGGCGGGACGAGGTAGAGCATGGCGATCTTGTAGTCTTGGATGGATTGGAGGAGGAGTTGGAAGTCGTATTTGGGGAGAACGACGACGCCGTCGCCTCGGTAGGGTCCAACGTGGGCGATCACGATGAGGCCGTAGATGTGCGACAAAGGTAGCAGGCCTAGACAGTTCTCGGTCCATTCGGCGATGTTGTGCTTTGCTTTGAGCTTGTCTCGGCTTGATTGCTCTTTCGCTCGCATCTGGAGGGTGTTGGCGATGACGTTCCGGTGCGAGATCATCACGCCCTTGGGTAGGCCCGAGGTTCCACTGCTGTAGCATAGGAATGCCACTTTTTTGGCATTGTCGCCCTCTTTCCAGTTCAATGGCTCAAGCTTGGGGAGCTTTGAGCCTTCAGCGATGAAGTCTTCGATGGTCTTATAGCCAGTGGTAGAGATGCCTCCTGCGATCTGGTCCGGAATAGGCAGAATGTAAATCCTCTCTGGTGGAATTCCGGCTTTAGCACAGGCCTCCTTGGTGGTCTGCAGCTGCAATGCACTTGTGAAGATGGCCTTTGCTCCGGAATGTTTCAGCTGGAACTCGAGATCTCCAGCGCTGTACGCGGCGTTCGCGGCGGTCAAAATACCGCCCAGCTTGTGTGTCGCCCAGCAGAGAGGCAGGTAGTCGATGGTGTTGACACTGAAGACGGCGATCGTCTTGTCCCATTCTGATCCCTCGTTCGGCTTGAAGCCAAGCTCTTTGCCTAGTGCTCTTGCAAGGTAGTCGACGCGCTCTTTCACGTCAAGGAAGCTGTGCTGTTTTCCTGAAAGAGCGCATTGAAACGGCGCGTTGGAGTAGCCTAGTGGATAGCGACCGTAGTTCTCATCGAACATGAACTGCTCTAGTGAGATATGGCTGGGGATGTCTGGGAGGGCTGGAACCCATGATGGAGGGGAGAAAGGCATGTTGGGCTAAGAGGTGTAGCTGTGAGGAAGGACTAATGTCAGGTGAGAAGTAGACAAAACATAGGTCGAAAGGAATGGAAGATGCAAGATGTACGATGTATGAATGGGAGCTGCAATTGGAGGCGCGTAAAGACCGAGGCTATTAGACGAGAAGTGGCTGAGGGAAATGTAAGTCCGTCCGTAAAGACGAGACGGGGATGGCAGAGGCACTGGCGTGAGTAGTGAGTGAGGTAGTTTTTGTCAAGTGACGAAAGCGCGATTAGAACAGTAATTTTGGGCTGGAGCTCGGAGACCAAACCTTAGGACGACGATCTACGTATCTTTTCTCAGTCCCCGAGGCCATGTTAAACCCCAGTAGCAATCGTCTGGCAGCTACAGTACCTTACTTAGCAGAGTTCGGACGAAAACGAAGCTTGCCGAGGATGAGAGACTCGATGATGACCCCCGCACAGAGCTACATGCAGACTCCACATTGCCTTTTGTGGAGTGCATGGCCTGACGTCGTAACGAAAAGTCTGCCTCAAAACTAGCCAGACTTTTTATTGGGGGAATGGATCGAGATATGACCTGAGTTTTGTCTGGCTTGTTTTGATAGTTGCAAAATAGAGTTCTTCTCTTCGGCTCCAACTAGGACATCGTTCGGGCGAGTTTTGTCCTTGCTTTCCACCTTGCTTGCACTCCTGTTCCTCTGCGACGCGTGATTATCGTTCTCTATTCATCGTGACTACTACTTCTTCACCGCCTTTCGCAGCAGTGGAAGCATTGCGGCGTAGTAGACGGGACTTCTGCACTCGCACGCGGTCTGCAGAGAATAGCAATTTGGCAATTCTGTCATCAAACGAGCCCTCCTACCTCGTGCCATCTTCGGCAAGACTTCTGGAAGCACGTCCTGGACCGGATGAGGCGTACTGTCTTACGCGGCTCTCGTGACATTGCTTTCATGCTATATCTTCGGTTCAGAAGGCCGTAACATTTCATTCTAGTGTTGCCCTCGACCGCTCCCTCCGAGACATCGCCTACATGCGTTCCTAGGGCAATGCAGCAACGGACCAAACTCCGATGTCGAGGTCAACAGGAGCATAACATAACAGCAGAGATCGCAACTACTCGCTCGTCTTCTCACGCACAGGCTCACTGGTGTCAGCGTGTTTGGTCAGGTTCACGTCCTCCTCTGTGACCGTAGCCTTCGCCGTCTTTCGTGCCGACACACCCTTCTGGAACTGCAGAGACGGTCAGCGCCTGGGTGAGAGACTACCTTCATCGCGAGGCAACTTACGAGAATGTCCATTTCACCAAACGTCCTGTCCTTCGTCTCGGGAAGACGGAAGTATCCCCAGGTCAGTGTCAATGTCGCGAGGACAGCCCAGAAGAAAGCCTGGTCATGGTCAGCCACCGCAGATTGGCATTCGATCGGGGTGAGAGTATCCTACCGTTTTCCCTTTGAGGTTCCAGTCGCCAGGCGACATGAACTTAGGCTGCAGGATGCCGCCGAAGATGATGTTGCCGAAGTAGTAGACACTACGACCTAAGACTACCGTCTGAGTGCGCAGACGGGTCGAGCCAATCTCAGCGACGACAGTGTAGACGATCGGTCCGACAGACATCGAATACACGCCCAGCCAGATAACGCAAAGTAGAGACTGACCCCAGCCGAGCGGCAGATTCTGGTTCGGCAGCGAGAGGAAGCCGATAGTCCAGAGAATCGCAGTCAGCGTAGCGAAACCGAACAGCCAGATGGTACGACGGCCGAACCGGTGAATGTAGAACCAAGACAAGATGGTTCCCACGAAGCAAAGTCCCTTACCGCCGAGAGTGATAGCATAAGCGACGTTGTCAGCAATACCAACCTGCTGGAAGAAGAAACTGCCACTGTAGCAGAGAGCACCGCCGTTCGTGATGTGCGACATGAACGCCATGCAAGCAATCTCTGTGCGGCGGAGATTTGTTCCTCGCAAGGCGTCCCAGTAGGTGGCGCCGGCTCGCTCTTCCTGCTCGAGCTTGTCTGTGTGCACCATGAGAGCGACGGCGTTGTCGTAGTTGATGTTGTGCTCGGGTTCGGAGAGTCGCTTGAGCGACTTTTTGGCGTCCTCGAGCCGGTTCTGTCGTACCAGGAACCATGGCGATTCGGGCGCGAGGTAAGCTGCCAAAGCGAGCGGGACTGGCCAGATCCACTGTGCAAAGTCAGTATGTCCTGATCGACTGACCAAACACAATCCCGATCACGACGGCGATTCACATTGTGAGGCAGGGCATGATCGAGGCTGCTTACCTGCAAAGCGAACGGAATCCTGTAACTCCACTCCGTCTTGTTATCAACCAGCGCATTGAGAATCAGGGCACTCAAGAACTGTCCAATAACCCAGCACAAGTTAATGTAAGCGGTCAAGTAACCGCGAATAGCCAGCGGCGTAACCTCCGCAGCATACGACGGGCCCGTGGTCGCAAAAACACCCCAAGGGACATTACAAAACACCTGACCGACCAGCATAACCTCAATATTCGGCGCGAAGAAGACGACGAAAATGAACGCCGACAGCCAGAAGAGCGAGACGATGAGCACCTTCCGGTGGCCCCAGCGCGCAGTCGCCCAGCCGTTCATCAGAGCGCCGACGATATTCGCCACGGCGGCCAGGCAGTTGAAGCGCTGCTGCCAGGTGCTGGAGATCTGGTTGCCGCTCTCTTCGTTCAACCACTCGCCGTACTTGTTGCGGAACATGGGGTAGCCGTAGAAGCTGCCGAGCAGCGTCACGTCGTACCCTTCCATGATGACCGTCATGGAGATGACTGTTTTGCGGGAGGCACCCTTCGAATCAGCACACGTCTCTTTCGTCTCATCGGCACGTTCACCAAGAGTGTTGTCAACCTACGAAACGACCAGAACGCCGCGCGCTTGTACGTCTTAAAGCCCTGGATGAAGCCCACGCTGTGCTCCTGCGCGGTCGCTTCCATGGCGCTCGCGTTGAGCGCTTTGTCGTGGATGTCGACATTCTCGTAGTGCTTGAGGTCCTGGTCCGTGGCTTCGACCCGGAGCGAGCTGGGGTCGTCCCTCTTTTCCGAGGCCATGATGGAATGCGATCAGCAGCAATTGCCTCTGATGGCGGGATATGGATCGTCTGTAAAGGGCTGGGACGCGGGATTGTTGGAAAGGGACCGCCAACGGGCGGTGGTTTATATGCCTTTCATCAATGTGCGGGAGCGAGAACCTCGCCTTGCAGCTCTGCCAATGCAGGATGGACGACGTGCCTGTGTGGCGCTCGAACCATTGCTACCCGTGAGCGTGTGACACGTATTGGTTAAATGCTCGCGTCAAAGACGTGAAAAAGGCTCGCCAAATGGTTCGATTCTGCAGTGTGTGTTCGCAGTTCGCATGGAAAACTAGGAGTACCGGCCCGTGTATAGCCAACGTGCATGTGTAGTGTCCTGCGCCATTCGTGGAACATTTTGCGGGGCTAGCTAGACGAGTACTGGGGTTGTTGCTCTTTCGTTTAACCTCATTCTCCGGCGTCCAACATGGCCCGGTTAAGTAGGTGGGAGTGCCGCACGGCGTCTACCAAGAGAATCTCACTTGTTTGTTCGACGAGCTGAGTGGTGAGAGGGTGCTATTTCGACCGTGGCCGTGCTCGAGGTGTATGCTTAAGCGGCTGAGAGGTTGTCTACTTGTATGCATGTGCAGGGTCGGGTTGTGGGGAAAAAGGTCTTGGATGCGGGGGACATGTGGCTAGATATGATGAACGGTTGGATAGATATTTATCGATTTGGCTCGTATGTAGGGCTTGGAAGGTATACGGGCTTGGGGTGGTGTGTGGTCGCTGTGTTGTCGAATCGCATCTCTAGGTTGCCTGGCTGGAACGTTGATGGCCACTCAATGGAAGCATGTTGCATTGCATCTCACTACAGAAGTACTTGATTTCGATGTACCAGGTTAGGGCTCATGAACGGCTAATATCTATCTGTGATTTGCAGCCGGGTTTTCTACAGGATGGCAACGGTTGAGATCACAGTTCGTGACATTACAAATTCCACAACAGCTTGGCCCTTAGCAGTTGAAGAGATCGCCAAAGGCAAACGTTAATGTTAGCAGGTCATTACTCTCATGATCATTAACGAGACTATCCTTTTCCTCGTAACCCCCCAAAAGAACGCCAAAACACTCTTCATGAATCAGCTGACTTTCCGAACCTCAGCCAACCCTAACCAACGCTATCCTGGATCAAGTTGCCAGCCAAATCCTTCGCGTGGCTATAATCGATCCTAACATCCACCAACGCGACGCCCTCGTACGCCAGCGCCTCTTCCATGACACGCTCCAGCTCTCCCGCCTCGTGAACGCGGAAGCCCTTCGCGCCGAACGACTCCGCCAACTTGACGAAATCCACTCCTCCAAGGTGAATGCCAGAGGAGCGGCCGTACTTCATCTCCTCCTGGAATTCGACCATGTTGAACGCCTCGTCGTTCCAGATGAAGTGCGTGATGTTGCAGCGCTGCTGCACGGCGGTCGACAGCTCTTGCACGCTGAACATGAAGCCGCCGTCGCCGGAGAGAGAGACCACTTTCTCCGAGCAGGGAGGCTCTTGGCTCAGAGATGCGGCGATCGCCCAGGGCATACCGACGCCGAGAGTCTGTTGTCCGTTGCTGCATAAGAGTCTCCTGGGTTGGTAGGCGCGGTAGTGGCGCATGATGTAGATGTAGACTGTGCCGACGTCGCAGGTCACGGTCGTAGAGGGCGAGACGCGCGCTTGGAGGGCGGACACGAATTGGAGTGGATGGACTGGAGCACCTGCGACGGCTCCGGTGGAGTTGATCTTCTCGATTTGCGCGTTGGCTTCTTGGGTGAGCTGTTGGCAGAAGGGGTCTTCTTGTGGATTGTTGATGTGCTTGACTTCCGAGGTGAGTGCTCGCAGTGTCTCGCGCACGGAACCGAGGAGCTCAATATCAGGGTGATAGTGAGAGCCGTACTCGCAGGATGTGTAATCGACGTGAACAATAGGTAGATTGCCGCTAGGGTTCCAGGAGCTTGCATCGTATTCTGTCGGATCGTAGCCCAGCGTGACGATGAGGTCTGAGTTTTGCAGAAGCTTGTCGCCAAGTTGGTTGCGGAAGAGACCAACACGACCGAAGAAGACCTTCGGTGCCAGTTCTTCAGATACAGCTCCTGCGGCTTGGAAAGTCTCCACGACTGCGATAGCGTGCTTGTCGAGGAACTTGTGCAGAGCTTCTACTACGATGTGGCTTGAAGCCCTCTGTCCGAGGAAGAAGACTGGCCGTTTCGCGCTCTCCAAGAGTCGTGCAACCTTGTGAATGCTCTCTGGGGGAGCCGGACCGTAGAGCGGCGCCTTGAAGGCTGGCGGCTGGAAGGCAGTGATTTTGGATTTTCCTGATGCGATGTCCATGGGCAATGACACGACAGCACTGCCCTTGGGGCTTGTTGTCGCCGTTCTGAACGCTGCAAGCACAATCTCTGCAGCAACATCCTCCACGTCGATATTCATGGCAGACTTGCTTGTAGGTCCCAGAATTTCCAAAGCCTTCATGGACTGATGCGTATGCTTCGTGTTGAGTAGTCTGGGTACCGAACCGACAATGGCGACCACCGGATCACCTTCTGTCGTAGCCGTCACAAGACCGGTGGTGAGGTTGCCTGCTCCTGGACCTGAGGTGGCGATGCAGACGCCGGGTACTCCAGTGATGCGTCCAGTGGCTGCTGCCATGAAAGCAGCATTCTGCTCGTGGCGGCAGACAATGAGCTTGATCTCAGGATGATCGCTCAAGGTGTCGAAGATGGCATCGACCTTGGCTCCCGGGATGCCGAAGACGACTCGCACACCGGCATTGTAGAGGCTGTCGACAACGATTTGGGCGACTTGCTGCTCGTGCTTCGATGCCATAATTGCGGGCACCTGATTGCTATGTGACTTACTGGTGCTGTAATGGAGCTCAGAGATGAGACTGGTGTAGTTCAAGTGTGAAGAAAAGTATTGGCCTTCGCCTCACTTATAGTGGACAGCTTTGAGGATACTTTGCCTCCCAACGTATGCTTGTGACAAAGGACCGATTGACTTATACGCTAGTTGATGGAAGAAAGATGAGACCATTGATGTCACGGTCAAGAGGTGTGGCGCGTACCTGCCGGCCTTATCCGACGAGCTTGCTTACTCGCATATTTGTTCATATGAGGAGATGGCCGACGAAGTAGAGATGCATAAATTTGCTCGAGCTTACAATTTCGACTGATATCGCATTGACAGTCACATACAGAGCAATCTAGCATGTTGTAAGAACGGGAGTCTTCTAAGATCCTTGGTCTGTATTTTGGCAAGAATGACGACATGAGCTCGCACCGACCACGGGACTGAAGGATTGACTTCACCTCTCCACCGCAAATGCTTGAGGCATTGCTTAGTATCGCATATCGCCTTGCCTCGTTTATAGCTGGATATCGCGTGCAACCGCTTCTTTGTCGCCTCAATTGAACGCTGCTCGCCGGCACGAGTATACCCAGCATGGCCATCATTTAGCCTAGGCGGACGAGTTTGCTCATAGCAGACAAAACCTTGAAGCTTGTGAACAATATGAGCGATAGTGTCCGCATTTCTGCAACAATTCCAATGATGCAAGATGGCGCTGAGATTGACAGCTTTCTCCGCTCGCAGATCTTGATAATTATTGAGGTATATATAGCGTAAGTGTAAACCCCCATCAGTGCACATCGTCGCTAATTGTAGGAAGAGCACCCGGTGAGCCCATATCGACTGGAACGAAGATGGACTTGTCAATTACTTTGACAACTTCACCTATCTGCAACTTCCGAATTCGCAGAGTCTGATTTTGCTCTCTCGGGAGAATTCCTTCATGTGAGTATCAAATCATTTGGGCTCAATCAAGCTTGATCCGCCACCACTCTTGCGGCTATATGCAACGTATTCCGCTTGAGCTCACGTCGTTCTGGATCTTCTTTCACCTCCTCACTTCTACGTTCAATCCTACGCGATCCTTCACCCTCGGTGCGTCCTGCACGACTTGCCACGCCTTGCAAGACGGGCTTTTGAGGGTCACTGGAGACCTCAAAGGAGATTGGCTGTACCCCGGCTAAGCACAAGACGAAAGTGAAATCGCAAAAGCCAAGCAACAGATGTCATCTGATTCCGATATTAAGTACACTGCAACTACAAAGTAGAAATGACTCTGTTCCCGGGTCTCAACAGTTTTATAAGGCCGTATCAAACGGAATGTCAGCTTGAAGACAAAACGTTGAATATCGAACGATTGCAAAACGTTTTGCCCTCGGTAGAAGCCATGTTGGAGATCTCGAAATCTGATCATTGCTCCCAAGTATAACGGTCGCGAAGAGCTGTTGATCAGGATCATCGATCAGCATCGACAGCAAGACTCATAGGCCCATTCACTCGCAGATGTTCGACATTTGAGTCACAGCATCTTGTGTAAGATGTTTTAAAGACTATATATAATACAATGTCTACATCTGTACATCAACAAACCAATAGCAATCAGGCACTTTGGCGGAGTGGTTAACGCGCTGCCCTGCTAAGGCAGTTCCTTCGGGAGCGTGTGTTC
The DNA here is from genome assembly GCA_001931905.2 of Cladosporium sp. IMV 00045. NCBI lineage: Eukaryota > Fungi > Ascomycota > Dothideomycetes > Cladosporiales > Cladosporiaceae > Cladosporium > Cladosporium sp. IMV 00045. Next base: position 50,585 of record MSJI02000694.1, on the reverse strand, counting down.
GAATCACACAGGTGTCGATTTCTTTTGACTCTGGTCAGCACGTCTGGAGATTTTTTGGCGCTTCCCAAACACCCTTGTTTGCGATCAGTACTGTGAAACAATAGTTCCCGAACTTCACATCCGTCTCATTTTGCTTCTCCGCCGTTCAACATACTTTGGGATGAGTTCGTTTGCCCGCTTGATTTCGTCCAGTTCCTTCACTTCGCTCAGTTCTGCCCTGTGCGACACGTTAAAGTTGTGCATGTTATTGCAGCATCGATCAGCAGTTTGCTGATGGTCTCGTCCAATCAACCGTCTCATCTGACAATGATGCAACATTTGATTCAAATCACTAAATTACAACAGCAGGCGGTCGCGCAGTTTGGAGGCCGGGCGTGGCTGGATAAAGTTTGCTAGCGGGATGTGTTTGGTTCTCGAACGAGCCATTTACAGGAGCCGGGTGGCCGCATGAGGATGTTATGGTCAACTGGCGGCGGCCGTGGCAGACGTGATCCTCTGAGCATCACCAACCACCGGGGTCAGCATCAGCTTGAAGGTGACCAACAGGTTCGCAGTAATACGTCACAATGGATGGTATAGCAACCCTTTGCAAGGTTGGTTTATGCGGCTCTGACTTTGGCGAGCTGCAAGCCAGTGGCAAGAAGACTCTCTTTCGCTTACTCGCTCTGCATATTCCGTTTGGTCACGAGATATGAAAGGGCCACGCGGCTGAACCCATCAGTGCCGCATCGAGTGATTGGGTGGACGCCACAAACGGAAATGAATTAATCAATCCCCCCGCCCGGCGCCTAGCCGTTGGGACCTGGGGTCAGACCTTGGAGTTGCTTTAGAAGACGCTCATTCCAGTCGCTTGCGTCTTTGCTCGTTCGCATCCTTTCGACAACAACAAAGCCCTCGCAGCATTCTTCCAGACGTCATCCGACGTGCGCCTTTCGTTCAAGCCTCTTAATCGTTCGCCGCCTTCTGCTCTCGCGACTTTCTAATAATCGACATTCCACAACCCACCACTCAATCCGAGTAAAAAAGTCCTCACCCGCAAAAATGTTCTCCAAGACCATCGTTCTCAGCGCTCTCGCTGCCATCGCAGCCGCTCAGTCGAGCGTTCTCACCTTCACCAATGTGCCCAACCCGATCACCGATGGTCAGGCGCAGGCCATCACCTACGCCACCAACGACACCTCCAGCGTATGTGATCGCGTCCTGTTTGCGCGCGTCAAACCAACTCGTACTGACGATTTTCACAGCCCGTGACCATCACTCTGCGCCAGGGCCCCTCTGGTGACCTCAAGACCATCGAGACCTTGACCTCCGACGCGACCGGCGGCCAGTACATCTGGACTCCGTCCACCTCTCTGCCCAACGGCAACAACTACGCTCTTCAGATCCAGCAGGGCGACGAGATCAACTACTTCGGTCCGTTCACTGTCCAGGGTGCCAGCAGCAGCGCAAGCAGCGGTGCCGCCTCCATCTCTGCCAGCCCAGTTCCCAGCGCCAAGTATGTTACTCCAAACGTATTTACCCATGGCAATCGCTAACAACCGCACAGCAGCACCTCTTCCGTCCCGGTCATTGTGACCCCGATCGGTACTGGTGCCTCTGCATCTGGCACCGGCAGCCCGATCTCGCGCAACCAGACCCTCAGCAGCGCCACTCTGACCGCGACCACCAGCTCTTCTGGCTCGGACAGCACTGCCACCTCCACTGACGACGCTGGCTTCCAGGGCACCGGCACTTCCACCGATGCCCCCGAGTCTACTGGCGCTGCTTCCAGCTTCCAGGTTGGCTCCGGCATCGCTCTCTTCGGTGCCATCGCTGCCGGTATCTTCATCCAGTAAGCACGAACTCTTTCGTGTCACGGTTAATGTCGGAGTGAAGGGGAACAGGGTCTTTGTTTTCAAAATTTCGTATCGTTGGACAAGGAAAGTGGAAGAGATTCTCTCACCACTTGAGGCGCGTTGGCTTGGTTTCTATATTGGCTCGTAATGTTTGATCACCCGAGGGTTTATGATACTGCAATGTTATTCAAGTGTCTGGTATCACCAGCCCTCCAAACCCTGCCTCCCTGTGTTTTGCCCTATTGTCTTTGCCAAGCGTTGATTTCCAGCAATGTTTTAGCAGCACGTGCGGATATTTGTCGACCCGGCGATGGCTCGGTAGAACTCCAAATCTCAGGCTCGCAGTAATCAAACTGAAAAGATCATAGGTGTATAATATACTTTTCCGACCCAACAGGTAAGTGTACAGTTTTCTTTGGATTCTCATAACATCGTTGAAGCGGCAAGCTGCCTGAAGACTCATCGAAATGCGATCACATCCACTCTCGCGTGGTACATTTGCCCTGCCGCCTGCGCCTTAGAAGATCCAAGACCTCTGTCTCATTCTGTGGGTCTACCAGCCGTGTCTGCGACGATCACTATGGGGAGATAATCTGGAGGGTTCTCCACTCGGCCGGCCCGGCGCAAAGAGGGTTCATGGGTTCCTGCAGCAGCTGAACTTCCCTCGACTTTCTCTCCGAACCGTTCAGCTCAGGAACAACACTCTGTCGCATGCACAGTCCAGCCCAAGACGACCAGCCCAATTTTTCCCAACGCACAATTACAACGTTGTCTCTCGTGTCTGTCGCATTCGAGACTTCTGCAACCACGAGGTATTCGAAGCTCGGCTCCCTCGGCGCAGAAATGTGCGTGCGCGAAGGAGCGATGTCTCCTAGCCTCTCCTGCTATTGGGTCTAGCACGACTAAATTAGACTTCTAGAGCCAATTCGCCACCACACCCACCAGTAAGCGTCTGGCTCATCTCGTCTATATCGCTGGTAGCGATTGACTAGTTACTATGCGGCGTAGTGTTTTTGGCCGGAGGCTCCTTCACCGGTGCTGGACAGATCCAGATGCCTGCCCCTTCTACCGGCTGGTGAGTAGCGTAGAGGCTGTGAGAGTGCTATATGAATGCCTCCGTTTTCCATTGTCTTTGCCCTGATTTCTTGTAACTCATCGCATTCAACAAGGCATATCCTTCATCGCGAGCATTTCAAAGTTCTGCTATTCTTCGACGCATATCGCACTATCTCCAGCATTCTTTCGCCTCTTCACCAGAACATCATCACCATGCGTTTCACTACCTCCACTCTCTTGGCCGTCGCTGCCACCCCCCTCCTTGCCGCTGCTCAGGGAGGCGAGTCCAACGGATCAAACCCCTTCAACATTCCCCCGGAGAGCCTCAACACCGAGGCCGGCCAGACTGTCGACCTGACCTGGCAGCCTACCACCGAAGGAACCGTCACTATCTACCTTAGGAGCGGTGCCAGCAACGACCTGAACGAGGGTACTCCCATTGCTTGTATGTTCTCGCTTCTCACGCCTCATCATTGTTACCTGATACTAAAATCTCATCCCAGCCAACATCGACAACTCCGGCTCCTTCTCCTGGGAAGTCCCTGACGACATCGTCCGTGGCTCCAACTATGCCCTCGAGATCGTCGACGACGCCGACGAGGAGAACACCAACTACACCCCTCCCTTCGTGATTGAGAGCGACAACAACGCCGCCCCCAGCAGCGCCAGCTCAAGCGAGGACGCCACCTCCTCCACCGCCTCGTCCACCGCCAGCGAGACCGACAGCTCAAGCACCGCCAGCGAGACTGAGACCGAGTCATCCGCCAGCACTGTCACCGGCCTTTTCCACTCCTCCACCACCGACAGCGCCGCCTCGTCCACCCCCACAAACTCCAGCAACAGCACCATGACCTCCTCCACCCGCTCCTCCACCTCCGCCACCAGCACATCAGACTCCAACAGCGACAGCAACAGCGATGACGATGACGCTCAGACCGTCGCCGCTTCTGAGGGCGGTGCCTCGCGCGCCACCACCTTCGCCGGCCTTCTCGGCCTGGTCGCGCTCGGTGCTCTTGCGCTTTGAAAGACATAATCTTGAGGCAGGAGAGGTGCATGCCATTTGGCGACTTCGATTCTTCATTTACGATTCTTTGGTGCGGCATTTTGAGCGACGAAAGCGTCCCCCTTGCTCGGGGTTAATTTCATTTGTTTGATTGGTTTTGATTAGCAGCATCTCCACGTTTTATACTCTTCTTTTTTTGACGATACCCGATTAACCTCAAAAATCTAAATAGATAACTTAATTACCTTACCAACTTTGACACCAATCCATCCTAATTGCAATGTTACTGAACGATGCGTCAAGTAAGCATGCTACATTTCTTCTAGCATGTCAGTGGAAGACCATGGGTTTGTGGGTGGCTTGTCACGGTTCTTGTACATTTGGCGAGACACAAGTGACATGTCGAGCGTATTTGAATTCGATCAATCGCCTTCTAACTTCTATCAGAGCAGAAGCTATACTGATGTATATCGGGCGAGATGGGGTCGGATAAAAGTTGCATGTCCAGGTTGTTGAGGAAGTCGCGAACCCGCTACTGGCACGTAAAAGCTTGAAATCGCTCGGATCAGAACCCAGAGATATGCACAAAACGCCTCAAATGCCATTGGATACTAGGCTTGCTCTATTGGTACAGGGTATGCTCTCTTGTCAATATCAAGAAATTTTTTTTTTTTAAAAAAAAAAAAACGAAACAAGCAAAAAAATCAAAAGACAGTTCTCACCCCTCCAACTCAGCCACGTCCCGTCCAAACACCTTCTGCTGACATTTCACGGCCTGTCCCTCATCCCCGTGGCTATTGACCTGCGACACGCTCGCGTCGTCCGCAAACATCACGGACTTGCCAACGAGAGTCCACTTCTCTGCTGTCCTGCGCGGCACCAACATCCACAGCCTCGCGAGATGCACGTAATCCACATCCAACAACACACTCGGCACCGCAGCCGTCACGTCCTCACCAGGCGGTCTGAACATGAGCACCTTGCCTCCATTCGACGTCTTAGCCACACTCGGCCGCCACGCCTCCGGCCGCCTCAACTGCCTCTGCGGCATGCCACGGATAACGAGGAAATTCACAAAATCCATAATGAACTCGGCAGCCTGCTTGACCCAGGCAGCCTGCGGCCACTTGCCGCCCATGTTGTGCAGGGCGGCCATGAGCCAGTAGGCGGGCTCGAGGTCGATTTTGAAGCGGCTGACGCCGTGGCGCGCGCACACCTCGCTCATCCACTCGGGCCCGCAGGCGAAGACGCACGCCACGGTCTCTTCGTACACGGCGCGCATGCTGCCGAAGTTGGCGTTGGCGTGCGCATCGTGCAGCAGGTAGCGCTTGCGGTGGCGGCCGTATTTGCGTGCTTCGCAGGTGGCGAGGAAGGCTTGCGCGAGCGAGAGGATGTCTGCGTCGTCGGAGGCGCGGTGCAGGTCGTGCGGGTTGAGGATGTGGAGGTCGAGTTGGACGAAGTGGGAGCCGCGAGAGACGCCGGTGGAGAGGTCGGAGTTGGCGGGTAGGCGGTCGAGAGTTCTGTAGTTGTTGAGCCCTGCGTCGACGTTTGTGGGCTCGAAGAGCCAGCTGGACACTGCGGGTCTTGTGAGCCGCATGGCTTCTGGCGGCGGTAAGTACATTGGCTTGCCGACGGAGCAGAGGGCGCCTGGGTCTCGAGCTGCGAGAGCGAGGAGCAGCAACGAGTAATAGCAGTCTTCTTTCGACATGCTGAGGTGGGAGGATCGGGCGTCGTGGCGAAGAGCTAAGCCGCACTCCATTGTGTTGAGGATGATGGAGACCTTGTCTCGTCTAGCATCTGCTTCACGGTGACTCTCCGGAAGCTTTGGATCGCCGCCGGCTTCCATACCAAAGACTTCTGCCACAACGGTCGTGAAATTGCCGTGATGAGAGATTACTTCTTCGCCGGGCTCACTGGGTTGAGTGCGATCGCGGAAGAAGGCATGCAGCGCCGGTTTGAGCAACTCAATCTTCGCATCGAAAGGCACCTCGGTCGCAAGGGCAAGCAGATGCGCAATGCAGGAACTTGTAAGCCTCAAGACCGTCCTTTTGAACGAGCCTGCCGTCCGACATGGCAAAAGGAAGACATGGTCCCGGGCAAGCCTCATCTCATGTCTGCACCAAGCACGTCGGAACCAAGA